>JAFIDM010039969.1:0-11036 GCA_023159025.1 Thereuonema tuberculata
GAATAACAACTACAATAATAATGCATTATTATTGTAGTTGTTATTCCTAATAATAAAAATGTCATTAATTTCAAAACACTGGATTTAAAATTTTTAGACAGGCGTCGTAAAAGAAAGTAAATTCTTTTAACAAAAAAAAAAAAAAAAAAAAAAAAAAATTAATGCCTTTGAATTATTTCTTCTTTTCTTTTCTTTATGTGGATCTGGTTTCTGAGAAAGTGCGGTGTCTTCCATTGCGTTGGTTGTCATGGAAATGGGTTGTGATCTTAATGGAATATTGACCTAATTGCGTGATGGCCCCACAGACAACACCTGCCCTACATCTTCCTTCTCCCTTCGCTTTCCACATCACTAAAGGAGTTCCACCAAATAATAACAATGTCCTTGTACCAGACAGATAATATTCAGTGAATTCTAGGGTTGCATCAAGAATGTAAATTAACGTGTTTGCGACCAATTTAAAATAAGATATAGTTGGAAGCCAACTTTAGAATATCCTCACTGTACGATCCAAAAATAAGTTGTATTCCAAAGAAAATGATAATAATTTTTATTGTTTATATATAAAAGAGCGCTTTCAGAGTTTCAATGGCTCTAAGTTCAATCAAAACCAACAGGCAGTTCACATTTAATATGTTTATCTACCAATAAAATTTCAGCTTCCTAAGATAAAAAAGCGTGCTATTGCCTTGTTATTATAATTTTTAACGACATTCGTTGTTGTTGTTGTTTTGGTTTGCTTTTTTTTATCAGTAGCTCCCTTTTATCTATCGGAAACTCACATAAATCGACAGGGATTTGTTAGGGCTATCGAGCTAATCATTATTGTATTATTATTTAATTCATCTAGAACACAGCCATTGAACGAAATTACCTAATTAATATTTCATTATTACTTTATATTTTAAAACAAAAGTACAGTTTATTAAACTTTTTTTTAGGAATTTTTCGAACTTTGAAAGTTAAATAATATCTAGTTCCATTTTATGTTAAAAAAAAATACATTTAAAACTACGTTTTCTGTAGTTTAAAATTCAACAGGAATTTACTCGAATGATAATTAAATTGAAAAAAACCAATCTGAGTAACAAGAACAACACTAATCAACAACAAGTTCCTGAAGCAACGTACAGTCTTCTTTCCTTCAGATGTTACTGCGGGGTGGGATGGGGGGTTATGAAAACAATAAAATGTAATCATTTGTAAATTACATCATCTACCAAATACAAATATTACCTTCAATTATTTTTATTATTTTTTATTTTTTGAAAATTAACTAAAAAATTATTATTTATATAACTGGCCTAAATCCAATTAATTTTAATCTATTAAAGCACGCGCACATCAATGTCAATTAATGAATGGATTCATATTCTTAGACATCCATAGAAAATGTTTCGTTTGTATGATTTTTTTTCCTATGGGACTCTCTGTGATTTCCTTGAGCAACTTTTCAACAGAAACCCGGGGGGAAAGAATTTCTCGTCAACTACAGTAACTTATATTCTCGATACCTCGAAGTCGAAGGGACACTAAAAAAAATTCGAGATAGCGAGTCAAGGTCATAATCAAAACCTAAAAATTCACATAAAAACACAAGATTCGGAATAATATTCTAAAAATTAGTCTTGATAGATGAGAATAAGTATAAATATGTAATGTTAGTTGACAATAAGTCTAAATACACCAATGATAATTTTAATTTTTGAAAGTAGTCGAAACTAATTACATTAAATTGAAAAGAATTAGTAAATTACAATGAACTTACATTGCTAGAATTTCTTAAAATCCAGTATAATAGCCTGGCGACATCTCTGGTGTGAGAGATTCTTGGAAAAATACCTTTACTTGCTTCGACACAACTGAACGGCGATTTTTCCGGAAAAATTCATTTATTACTTCGAAAAATATTCGACATAACAAGGTTTTGAGTGAAAACTCTTCGACATAAGAATTAAAATTAACATTAGATGAATATGTAATATCAAGGGGAAAATATAATTTTTCGATTTATCAAGGTTTTCGAGATATCGAAGTTCGACATATCGATAGTCTACTGTATTTCTATTCCATAAATTCCGTATCACGATTGAAGCAGATTCATTTATAGGTTCAAAAGTTATTAGGTGAGCGCACACACATACAGACCTTCTGATCTTATAAGCCTCACTTAGAAAATAATAAGACTATTGTGTATTTTTTCCTTTATTACCTACACCCTTTCTTTTACAAAGTTTTGTACAATTGTTTACTTACAATCCGTGCTTCCGTGTTTCACATATTAAAAGAGTTAGTCCTTTCAGAGTCTTATTTCATGCCATAGCTTGTCACAATACAATCAACCTCAGTTCGCTACTGACAAACGTTGTTGTGGATAAGAAAGGTTTCTTTTCTAAACTTGCTTCACTTTTATTGGAGTTTGGTCTTTGAAGAAGACCGAGAGAAGCAGCAGAAATGAAAGTTGTTGCGGAAACTTGTAAAAGAAAAGCAAAATCAATATTTTCTTCCAATTCTCACGTCGTGCAAGAAATTGGGATCTGCAGCAGCAACGGTTCGTGTCTTGTTTTCGTCGTCTGACTCAGTAATCAAAAGCAAAGACAGATTCTTCTGAGGATTTCACTGAAGATACAACAAAACAAACAAAGTATTTCGTTGTAAAACGGATTATGTAGGAATACAGCTTCTTACATCAAAGAAAGAAAAAATATATTTGGGTCAAACACTCAGAGAAACATTTAATACATCAAAACTTGTTTAACTGTCTCTATAAATCATGTTTTCGATTTTAAAATTAATGTTATTGCTTATGTTTTTACATAAAATTAATTTTTAGTACTTTTTAATTAAAGTATGAGTAAAAATTCAAGAAATAGATAGATCGATCTACAGCTAGATAGATATCAGGGTCGATCAGTTTACAACCTCTAGAATATTTATGAGTTTGCCGTAATGATGGATGTTGCTGAAACATCTGACAAAGAGTTGTACTGTTCAATGCTTCCTGGTCTTTTTTTGTGTGTCGTTGGAGGTGCGCGCTGTTATTTCAAAATGGCAATCCGCTTGGGTAACTGGTCTCCTTTCGAAACCTTTAAGAAATTGCGCAACAATATCAAGAAGAAACGTCTTGGTCTTCTGAATGACTGTGTGATCCTCCATGATTATGGAACACACTCAACTTGCTGCACGGCTTTTGGAAATTTTTGGACATCCTCCATACAGTCCGGATTTGGCTCCAGTGATTTTCATCTGTTTGTGGCCTAAAAGAGCGCATGTCAGGTCGACTCTTCACCTGCAAGATGCAAAAAAAGTGGCTACAACAATAAGGCGGCTTGGATGGACAAGCTAATCAAACGTTGTGACAAATGCCTCAATCGAAGGTGACTTTGTAGAGAAATAGTGTATGTCTGTCACTTTAAGGCCACATCTCTTTTCTTCCAATAAAGGTTTGCGTTTCGTTCACAAGATTTGTAAACATTTTTTCTGATAGACCTACGTCTTTTATATATTTTTTTTTGTTAATTACCATATATAAACATTCTTATAAATGATTTTTCATGTAGTATACAAATTTTTATTTTCTAAAATTGATATTTTTTTATATTATATAAATGTAATTTTAGATTCAATTTTTATTTATAACAATGATGCTTATAAAAATTATTATACTTTTTAATTTCTCCAGTTTATTTTATCGGAATTTTTTGTTTATAATTGATTTTTCACATATTACATCAATTAAAATTTACTTTTTTACATTATATAAATACAATATTTGAATTTAAAATTATAAATTTTAAAGTTTTTTTTTTATTTTAGACATACTTACTGTAAACATAAAAGTCATTTTAAGTTAAAATTCGAAAAATCAGATGCCATATCTTTTTTAATATATTCATTTAATTTTTTCCATATTATCTATTTTTTTTTCGTATCTTATTTATTTTAGGGATGATAATATTCTGTTTCATTTTTTTTTAATTTTCTTAGCAATTTCTGAAGTTAATTGATCGAACATTTTATTAATTTCTGTGGTGAAAAATCAAATTCAGATTTCAACTATACAATAATAATAATTCATCGTGAGATCGTGAATCCGCGTGCCAGATTATTGTTATAAGAATAACAACAATAAAGAAATAAAAAGCACGAGCTCATGTTAATTGTTGCAAAAAAAAAGATGGCGACGAAGATCATTTAGTAACTTTAAGTGGAATCATGAATTATGACTTCATAATAAAAAAAGATAAGATAAAAATAAAATAAGTGAAATAGTTTTAAATGCGTAATTTGTGGAACTATTCCAAAGATGGTTGTTTGAATGAATTAGTGTGCTATGACAGATTTGAATGGAAAAGATTAACTTGAATGTATACAGCCGTAATTCGAATCCATCTGATTTACAGGCATAAATTTATTCCAATGAATCATGTTTAAGATAAACTGATTTCGCCAAATGTAAACAAATCATCAGTTAAAGTTTGTATTTAGAATTTATTTAGTGATTTCAACGTTATTGCAGTTTTGTGAATAAATGATTTAAATATAATTATTGAACTTAGTCCAGTGATGTAATGTAATTTTATATCTTCAATTTTTAGCGGTCCCTAGGTTACAGCTTGCCTGTAAAATATAGCGGACCGCTCTTGCTTGTATGTTTGCTGGATGTCACACTGTATTGGCCAAACGGTTAGAGATATTAGAATGAAACCTTCACCATTATGTTCAGCATCAAAGTAGGTGATCACGTCAAAAAAATCAGACCTTTAGGACCACTCCCTGACCGGATGTTGGGGGTCAAAAGTGGTCGCTTCCGATAAAGAGGAAAGCCGCGATAGACGTCCCCCCAATATCGACCCTTCTGAACACATTTTGTTTATAAAATTGTGCGTATTATGGGGCCGCTTTGCTTTTGACACTATCTAAAAGCATTAATTGATCTTGTTCTTTAACCACTGTGCTATGCCACAATATTACTGAATCTTTCAATTTCTAATTAAAAAAAAAAAAAACCTTGTTCTTTGTAATATGATTTGATTAAATACAAAACAAAAAAGATAAAAAAAAAAGAAACTGAGTTGGTAATTTTTAGATGGAGAAACAAGAAATTAATAATCAGTATAAGCCAATGATTCTACACTTCGTTACATAAACAGTGTTAAAACGTCTCAAAATATTAAAAATATTTAAAAAAACACTAAAAATACTTCTAAACATCTTTAAAACATATTATGGCACGACGTACGTTTTGATACCTCCAGTTACAGATATCTTTCTCAAATGCATAAAAAAAAAAAAAAAAAAATTGAAATCTTTTCCGAAAGAGTTCATGTCGAGAACTTGGCGCGAGAAGACAAAAATCCCCATAGAAGAGCATTGGAATATTACAATCAATTTCTCATTATCTTCAACAATAGGAATTAATTCTTTTAGCTAATCCATTTATTTTGATGAAATAAAATGAATGCAATTGACAATTTAATTAAATAATGCAAATTTTTAAATTTATATTTCCAGAAAATTAAAATTTATACCGTTTGTATTCAACAGTATTTGTTCAAATTTTGTTTTTGTCATTTTCACGAGAAATAAATAAATAAATAAAATAAGAAATAATATTTTGAGGAAAGTAGGCTTTAAAATCTTTCAAATTTTTATTGATAATCTTTTTTCTTTTCATTCAACCAAAGAACTGTAAGCATTTGGATGCGTTTAACAGTTGAATTAAATATTTAATTCAACTTTACGATTGACTTAAATCTTCATGAATAAAATAAACACAATTATAAATATAATGATGTATTTCTTTTCGGATAACTTGAGAAAAGAGACCATTAGGTCTTTGAAATATTGTTATGGGAAATAAAGTTAAGAATTATATCAGGACAATTTTACGATGATTACGAAAAACTAGAAAGAAATATGGTTTTTGTAACAAATACATTTTTCTTACTGTATTTATAATTTGCTTTTTTAGTGCCATCAAATGCAATAAATTTATTCTTTTTCTTTCCTCACGAGGATCCTTATTTAATGATAAAATAAATACAGACATTATTTTAAAATGTTAAGTTTAATAACGTTAATTAAAAAATTAATTTGAAAGTGATAGCGCCTTCAGTGTGATTAACAACAGAATAAAAATATAATTACACAAGTCATAAAAAACCCAAGACAAGGCCTCTGCAGCCCACAGCTTTTTGAAGGATAGCTTCCTACACCTACATATTTGCAACGGTGTATGATGATTTTTATGATTGGCTAAATGATAGCTACTTCTTTTCTTTTTATTATTTATTTTTTATTGAATAAATAATAATACAAATATATTCTTCTTCTTAATAACTTTAGAATATTTCAGAAACATTACCTGTTTCCTTCATCAGGTATAATGGAGAGGAACCAAATGTGTCCTTTCTCCTTAGTATCATTAACAAACACGAAAAATGTTTTACAATCTGAAAGTATTACAGAACATGATAACAATCGGAAAAATTACTATGAATGAATATTCTTCATCTTCAATTGACAATTCATGGATCTCCCAATTTGAAAGTCTAACGATAATATTCTGATGGTCTTTGAAACATCGGAACCAAAAATTCCGCATCTGCTTCTGATTGAATTTATGAAGTTCATGTTTCTTAAATTATTCTAAAACTTCCAAGAAGATTGTGTAATACTTTCAAATTGTAAAATGTTTTTTCATGTTTGTTAATGATACTGAGGAGAAAGAACATGTTGGTTTCTCTCCTTTATATCTGATGAAGGAAACAGGAAATGTTTCTGAAATATTCTAAAGTTATTAAGAAGAAGGATATATTTATATTATTATTTAAAAGGCTTGATGTAAGTATATATTTATTTTTTATTTGGTTGGCTGATGATTGCCTCCTGCTAATTTTATTGAAAATTAAATAAGTAGTAAAATAAAATTATTAGCAAAGATATTTCCAATTTCTGTGTTAACAATTAGTGATTTTTTCTGTAAGTTATTCACAGCTGTTTGAGTTACATTGTTATAACTTGTGTAAGAACTGTTCTTGCCTTTCCTCTGGTTTCTCTCATGGACTTGAGTTCCGTTGCTCGGTCAAGATCCGAGGTCAGTTTTGAATTACAACCGGAAGTAGTAATTTTTTTACATCGGAAGTCTTTCCTGGCGTTAACTAACATTACTGGGTGTGGGCCAACCTAAATTGTAGCCATAAACGACTGAAGAAGAGAAAGAGAAGGAACAGACAAATACAGAAATGAAAGAAAACATTCATGCCGGTGCAGGGATTTGAACCCCAGGCTCAAACGTATCAGCAGGCCGTCGCGTTGACCACAATGATAAAAATAATAATAAAATCAAGTATCAGTTTCTCTTCGATGAGGTATTGAAGAGATTGACTTAATTTCTTCCTTCGTATCTAGAAAGTGATGCTGTTTTCGAAATAATGGTGAAAAAAAAATTGAAGAACCGAATACAACGATGAGCTTCAAGAACCAAGCAGTCTGTACTTAAATTAAAAGACAAATACTGGCTTTAAACAAAAAAGGAAAATGAAGAAAGTGAAATAAAAGAAGGAACAAGATAGCGAGAAGTGCAAAAGACGAAATTGAAGTTAGAATTCGACTGCTTTTTTTAACCAATACCTTAAAAGAAGTCGAAGAAATCGGAAAACCAAAGAGACAAAAACAAACCTCCGATTAGGAGACCAGAAGATGAAGCTTTTAAAATTTAGTTGTAGTTCCGTTTCTTGACGCCAAAGGGTGGGTGATTATAAACACTGTCCCCCTAGGCTGGCTTCAGGAAATACAGGGACCGATTTGGAGCTGATTGGAGGTTGATATTTGTGTACCTAAGTCGGAGGCAAGTCAAGGTCGAAATGATTGTGGTAGAGTGGGATGGTGAAATTCATAAGAGCTAATAGAGAATTAGGAATTCCCAGAAGGTTATTCAGACAGTAAAACACTTCGAATGCTCTAAGGAGATAGATTGAGAAAAACAGAAGATCAAATTATTTTCAGATGGATTAGATACCACTAATCAAATCATTGACAAATTTGGGTCATATAACAAAACACATTATTTTTTAATATAAAACAAGGTAGAGATAGCGGTTAGTAAACCAAACACAATGCTTCGCAACGTCTTCTGATACATATAAGAAACTATAATTGATATTTCTTTAATTTCCTTATTATTATAAATGTGATTGTTGCGAATGCAAAAGGCGCAATTGTTGCGATTATTGTGATTGTTGTGATTGTTGTAGAGCTGTATTATAAATGTGATTGTTGCGAATGCAAAAGGCTCAATTATTGTGATTGTTGTGATTGTTATAGAGCTGTATTATAAATGTGATTGTTGCGAATGCAAAAGACGCAATTGTTGCGATTGTTGTGATTGTTGCTAAAGATATTTTAATGATACTTGTCCACAGACAGACAAAACGGGAAGATTAGTCTTCTGATCCTTATCAGAAGACTAAAACCTTTATTATTACTGTAATTAGAACGATTGACATAAGTTACAAGTTTGCATCATCACCGACAGAGGAAAGTGTATTTGTTTTATTCATATACACTTATTGCCAAAAAAATTAGCATACCCAGATTTGGTGACCCTCCATTCTCAAGCAATGCGAATCATGATGCAAAAAATGATTTTAAGAGCAGAGCGAATGGGCCCTTTATTCGGGCAAAAACACTACTAGTCAATCATCTTTTTAGTTACTATGTCATACAATTCCTAGCGTGGATACAGGCCGCGGTACATCTTGGTAGGGAGTCATAGAAAGATCTAATACTGTTCTGCGGAAGATCCTTCCATATCTATTGTGAACTGCCGCTTCAGATCGATCAAACCGGTTGCCATCCCAGATGTCTCCCACATGTTCAATGGGCGACAAGTCTGGAGACCTGGAGGGCAAGGAAGGTTGTCGACAGTCCTAACTGTACTTTGGCGATCATTATCTTGTTGGAAAATCGACCGTGTAGCAGCTCCATGAAGGGAAGCTCATGAGGCCATAGAATCTCCTGAGCGACGCCATCAATATTCCCTCGATCCCTATTTGCGGAGACAGATTTGTAGGAGATGGCTCCTCCCATCACGATGCCCAGTCTCGGCAGTGTGTGGCTCAACAATAAAGTCCGTCTTTGTGCGCTGCCCAGTTCTCCATATTCCAGTACTGTGGTCCCAAAACCAGGATTCGTCACTAAACACGATTCGTTGCCAGTCCACAGCCGCCCATGCTCACTGTACCACTGTTAACGAGGCCGCCGATGACGGGGTGTTAATGGCAGACAGCGTAAGGGGTGCCGAAAATGCAAATTTCGTTCTGCAAGTCGCCTCACAATGCTGCGGTGTCGATAGCTGTATAACCTCTGCAGGGGTTTCCAGTGACGCCACTACATATTTCTAGATGGTGGCAGGAACATCTTTGGATCACTTCGTTCATTTCGGACGATGATACGATCCTCTCTTCTGTCATGATCTCAGTGCCTTTCATGCGTGAGTGTGTGTTCTCTCACGTCTCCACTGCTGCTAACGTCATCGCATGGTCCAGATGGCGTCCGATTCAACGGAACGACCAACTTGTCTTCCATAGTCGAACGATACCATCCCCCTCAAATTCTGTCAGTTGTTCAAAGCTGTATCGAATAGCCTCGATTGCGTCGTCGAGGCATGCCGAGGACACAGAGATCTGCACTCCACGACTACACTGATTATAAACCGCACCGCTCATTTCACATGACCACAGCCGTAGCGATACTAACGCCCCTGAAGGCAATTCTCAGCGGGAAATCCCAGGCCCACTGCAATCAATGGCACAAATATCTGTGACGGGCCGCATGACGAGTTTCGTTCCCAGACCATTCGTGCTGAGTGCGCTGTTCTTTTTTTTTGGCAATGAGTGTATTTTCAACGCTTTGAAGAAGTTGACTGTATGATAGATTTTAAAATAGTTTAACGTGTGCACATAGTATATGAATAAAAACGACGGCTAACACACACAACAAGTTTTAAAAAATTATAACCCATTAAAAATACATTTGGAGCACAACCGGTTTCGTCCTCAACACGAACTTTGACGAATGATCAATGATAGACTTTAGTTTATATAAAGTTCTCAAGTGGGTTTCGTGATGGTGGACGATCCGCGCTCGGCAGGTTTTCTCGGGTTCTCCCGTTTCCTCTCCATTTCTCCCACCGTTCTTTCTCAGTCTTTCTCTCCGTCTGTCCTTATTTCCGTGGGATAGAACAACAGATCAACGGTCGCGGTGCTCGGCTTCCCTGCCACCCACACTCACCACATAACACATCTCACGTTAGAATTTATGAGTGAAATGTTTCCATTATTAAATACAGCTTACTACACACTTCATCTACATTCTTACGCAAGCTAATTAAGGAGATTAATTTATAAAAAATTGTATTCAATTTACGCTGTTAATAATTCAATAAATATTTAATTCCTCATTGTTTGGACGGGTCGTAGGCTAGTAACGGGAATAAAGAAATAAGCTTTTAGAATCCTCTATTATACTAATTTCTATTGTAGTTCGGATCATAATAACAATCATCAATCGTTCTACAAAGATCAACTATCATTAATTTATTTGAAAATAACTGAAGTTCAAGTGTCATCAAAAATTAATTAGTGAAATAAATGAAACAGATCATTGCAATTGGTAAACGTGTGAATGAATTATAGTTGACTGAACTTCCAATGAATCTCTTGGAATATTCATAGGGATTAAATCACTAATTGATATTGAAGTGGCACTGATTCAATCAATTGAATTACACATCAATGACTCGTGAGTTATGGTTTCACTTTTGTTCGTTGCGAATTACATTCCATACATCGAAGTTAATATTCGAAAAGATACCGAAAAAGTCACTGCTTTTAAAAGTAGTTTAACGTGCGTGAAATTACGTTTTGTTAAAAAAGTACATTGAAACTTTGCACAAGTCTAAAATCTAAAAATGGTTTAAAAATAAAGAATATTTACAATTTAAAATCAATCTAGTTTCGTTCCGATTATTG
>JAFIDM010039970.1:0-11036 GCA_023159025.1 Thereuonema tuberculata
GGGTGCGAATCCTTTGCGTAAATTGTGCGTGTCAATTGTGTTCTTAGGAAACGTTTTTTATTATGATTATTTGATAGCACGTAAAAAAAAATTATCTCAAACAATTTTTTAAAATACAATTTTTATTTTTTTAAAAATTAGGCCTAACTATTCCACCAATAATAAATATCTTAAACACAAATCGTTATTTTATTTAGGAGTTCGTCAAGTTTTTTTAAGTTGAAAATATCGAGGTAACACCTAGACAATCTCCCAAAAATTGACTGTTTCTGAATCTTAATTTAATTAATCACAGAATATTTTGTGATTATTATTTTGAAAATTTAAAATAAGAAAATATAAATCCCATATGCTTCACAAGTTAATATTTAAATTTTCAGAATTTTAGATGCATTGGTAAAATAAATATATGAAAGAAATAAAAGGTTTGCAGTCGTCTGTATTGCTTGAGTCACTTTAATGAGCTTCGGCTGGTGGTGTTTGGTCGCGCTGCCACGAACGGTTCGTGTGAAAGAGCGTTACAGTTTGCGTTAAAATCAGAAGCAAATGCTAAAGATACTTAAGTTTTCATCGTCCTATTCTAGCTATCAATTTAGATGAAAAATATATTATGTAATGTACATTTTAACACTTCAAAAGCGAATAGCTTCGAATTTAGTAAATCTCAAAATCAGAGAAATAAAAAAACCTGATTTTGAATTTATGTGTCGAAAAAAAAATTACATAATTTTTTTTTATCAGTCTAGCAATTAAAAGAAAAAAGAAATAAATTATAAAAACATCAATGTGTTAAAGTTAAAGCTTTTTTTTAAAAAAAAATATTATTTTGTATTAACAAAACACGGCAAAAGTAACAGAATTTTAGAAGTTATTTTTAAAATTCGTTCGATATAAAACAATTCTGTAATTGGCCGAAAATGGAAATGATGGACACTCCGCAAAGCAATGTTCAATCTTAGTTTTCATTATGGTTATCACTCTTTAAGCTATTTAAGAGTATTTTTCAGATTTTTATTTAATGTATTTTATATTAACGACAAAATACAAAATACTCATAGATGTTTGAGTATTTATTTGATTTTAAAACCATACTAAAAATATTCTCAGCAACATTAGCGAACGATTTAAATAATTTTGGGTTCTATCTAATGCATTGACAGTCACTACCAATCGTAAGAAATAATTATTTTATTATTATTTAATAGCTTGCACATTTAGGAGAAATATGAGTTATTTTGTAATGCTGGCCGAATACGTGTCAATTTTCTTCAGTATTGACGGTCGATATTGATTAAAATTAATATTGACAGTTGATATCACGCGCGAACACACAGTTTTTTCTACTCGAGTATTGACCTGATTATTGATGCTTTACGGCGCTTCGTCCTTGTTTAAATGTAAGCCCCCTGGTAATATAGGCTGCCATTACATTCTTTGAACCAAGATCGAAAACCTGGAAAGGTTAACCACAGAGTGACTATAATCTTGCGTTATAGCCTTAAGTTATTTTCAACTCTCCCCCAAAACCGATGGCTGGATACACCACCGCCGGCGGATGACCCTATGTGGAGCCCTAGTTATTACAAACTCAGTGAGAACGCCTTATACACCACACGAGCAGAGCATAGCTGCACTCGGGACAATATTCCCAGCGATTGTACGACATCGGTTTTATACAATTTATTTGCGAATAAAATGGGAGCTATCCAGTGTGCTTACTTGCCTTTAAGCCTATAACTTGTTACGAACGTACAGAATCGCTCTAGTATTAAACGCATTTACCTCTGTAGAAATCAATGAGGAGTCTTTCATGATCAATTGACCAAATGTTGTTGTTTGAATTATCTTTTTTTGGCCGACCCATTTTGATGATTTTACGCCTTCTATCTCAAAAAAAATGCTCGGTGTGCGTTTCCTATCTTCAAAGCGGCGCCTTGCACGTCACCATTGTCACGTGATTTCATCCGTTCATATGATTCGCCCGCGCACCATGAATACTTCTCGACAACTGAAATTGATCCTTTTTTCGTATCAACATCAATTTTCTTAAAATGGTCAATATTGGTCAATATTGATCATTTTTATATATAACATTAACGTGCATACAATATGATAACAAAGAAAAATAACAACAACACGCACAAAACTGAGAGTTCACTGATCTGTTTTTGGAAATTGTGATACCGGAAACCCAAGATGGACCATTTCTGGTTTCCTGACCTTCGTCAGGAGATCAGTGAACTCTTAGTTTTGTGCGTTTTATTGTTATTTTTCTTTGTTATGATATTGTACGCACGTTAATTTTATATATTATATGTTTCTTGTTTTATAATTAATCTTTTTATGCTAAGCGGGTCTTAGCGGGGATTAATTCATTGGCCCTTTTTATTCTTTACTTAGGTTTTGATGTTTTTCTAATTGGAGGGCCGTTTTCATGTTTACTTTTGTTCTATTTATATGTTTCTTGAGTTCACTGAGATGTTAAGATACTGGACAGACCCAACTGACGAAGGTCAGGAAACCAGAAATGGTCCATCTTGGTTTTCCGGTATCACAATTTCCAAAAACAGATCAGTGAACTCTTAGTTTTGTGCGTTTTATTGTTATTTTTCTTTGTTATTGATCATTTTTATTGATGGAAACGGTTGATATCAATAAAATTGACCATCAATACTTTAGACTGATAAAGGACAAGGAGACCAGTATCTACAAAGCAGATGTTTGGTCTCCCAGACAAACAACAAACCACAAACAAACAAAAAACAAACAAACAGACAGGAAGGAAAAATTTAAAAAAAGGATATCACACACCGCACAACTCACAAGGAGGAGTATGAAACGGTCGGCAGGGACCCACCCCGAACAGCTCCAAGGACCGCCAAAGGCCCTATCCAAGGAGCCGGGTACAGTTCGGGTCCCACCCTCCCCATTGACCCCCCAAATGGGCCGTGCGGAATTTGGAGAAAACAAAAAAACATCAAAAAAGTCCTCCCAATAATCCTTATAAACACCAAAAACAAAAAACAAAAAATTCCTTCATAACGAAAAACTCAAACAAACAACACAAATGTTCCCAGTTAAAAACAGAACAGAAGGAGAAGGCTTCGCGCTCGGCGGCCACTGCCGAGCGACTGAAAAAAAAAATCATTAGTGTTAGCCAGATCCCCAAATGTAAAATTCTGTATCTGTGTAAAAATAAAGACAGAAAACAAGACACACAACAAATTAAACGCTTAACATTACTGCGTAAGTTAAAAAAGTATACAAATACCCAAATATTAAAATAAATCCATAATTATTTAAAAGTGCGAAGTTAAAAAATAAAATGTTAAAGTTAAGATTAAAGATATTTACAAAGTAAAAAAAAAGGGGGACAAAAAGAAAATTCCCAGTGCAAAAAAGAATCAAATAAGTTAAACGGGGCAATTCAAACGATGAGCAAAATTTAAAAACAACTGATAGCAATCCACTATCCTGTTGCAAGGACAGGGGAATGGGATACCCCTCTTAGCAAACAACATTTTGAAATGGTTCCTAAGTCTCGAACGACCAGGATCCGGACAACGCCATAAGACGTGGTCCGGATCCTCGTCCTCAGAGAGAAAACAAAGTCCGCACTGGGATGTGTCTCCCAGGTTAAATCTAAAAAGGTAAGAATTAAAAGCCCCATGCCCGGTTAAAAATTGGTTAACGATGAAGTCCGAAAAGAGTACTCCGTCATTAACTCTGTTGATAAATCTAAAAAGTGGCCTACCCTTACAAGAATTGTTCCACTGTCCCTGCCAAATGGAAATTTGATCTTGATATCTAATACGGTGAGAGAAAGACCGCGGCAAAGGACAGGGAAAGGAGATATCATCCAACGAGGAAGCTCGCTTGGCCTCCCTGTCAGCCTCTTCATTACCACATATGCCAATGTGAGCCTTGACCCAAAATAACTGTATCGCAACACTGTTATTTAAAAGTTCCCTGATATTTACATGAGTATCTCTGATCATTTTGTTTGAATAGGAGCAATTAGAAATTGCTCTCAGGGCAGCTTGAGAATCAGAGATAATTGCGATACTTAGGTGTTTCTTGCACCATAGGTCAAGACAGACATTGACGGCATAAGAGATGGCTCCTGACTCTGCCTGAAAAACAGACGAATCGTCAGGGAGACGTTGCCGATAAATATCTAAAGTTTTGTTATGAGTATCTTTGAAGACTACAGAGAAGCCAACGCGGCCCTCACCCTTAGAACCATCAGTGAAAATTTTTATATTAAATGAGAGTTCATTTTCTCCCCACATTTTAACAGGTAATGGGTTAATAAAAGCAGGGTGAACCCAAAAAGAAGGAGTTACTCTCTGTTCATAATTTTCACTTTGGATTCGATTATAATGAAAAAATAACTGTTGTGCTTGAATCCACATGGGAACAATACCACATAGGACGTATAAGGCTTCAGTCGAAACCGTCCTATATGTTCGGGCTATAGCTATTAGAAATGGTCTCACAATAGTGTCTAAATTTCTCTTAAGAATAGATTTATTAGCAGAGTCGCCCCAAACTTCGGCCGCATAGAGAATTTTTGGCTTAATGGCCGAATTGAAGATTAATTTCCTAATCTTCGAAGCCATCCCTCCATTTTTAGGAGCAATAAACATGAGCCTGTGAGCATTAACTGCAATCTTTTTTCTAATACCACTTAAATGATCCGTCCATGCAAGATTAGAGCTAAGTGTTACCCCTAAGTATTTCAAATTATCAAAAAATTTAATTTTGCCATTCGAAACCTTTAAGAGGGGTCTCTTGGTAACATTCCTGCATGGACAGAACAGTGCTGCCGTTTTCTTTTTGTTAATTGAAAGCTTATTATCATGTGCCCACAGGCTCAAAATTGGCCAGAAAGAATCCCATAAAATTTCAATTTTTCTAATGGAAGGGGCACTTATGACAACTACCGTGTCATCGGCAAAAGACTGTAAGTCGATGGCACTCTCTGGATCATTATCTCTCTGCCACGAGGTAAATCGAGAGAAAAGATCTTCCATGATAGTGAGCCACAGGGTAGGTCCCAAATTACTACCCTGTGGACAGCCCTTAAAAACATAACGGGAAGAGGAACCCAAAATAACTCTCCTGTTAGAAAAAAAGGAAGAGATAATGTAGTATAAGTTACTAGGGCATTTAATACTCCTTAAAAAATTCAAAACCATCGGGTGCCAAGCATTATTAAATGCATTGGTAATATCTATAGAAACCACAGCAACATGGTGTCCTAGTGATTTATGCCGACGGACAACAGACAGTAGGGACTTCACTGCCATTATAGTACTGTGGTTTCTACGAAATCCAAATTGTTTATCAGACAGACAGCCTTTAATTTCCATAAAATGATACAGTCTATTATTAATAAACTTATCAAAAATTTTGCCGATGACAGGCAAAAGGCAGATGGGTCTCATACGACCGTCCCCTTTGGGGATTAAAACTACTTTAGCCACTTTCCATACTTTTGGGAAGACCCCGTATTTTAGACACTTATTAATTAGTGAGACCCATTCGTTACCGTAAACCTGAAAGATGAAGGGAAGAGCGCGGGCAGGAATCAGATCAATACCCGAAGAGGACTCCAAATTGAGACTATTAATTATATGAAAAAGTTCGTGATACTCAATACTGAAATCCTCTGTTTCACAAAGATAAGGTATCGTCTGATTATACCTGATACCAATGGCAACATCGTCATCTTCCTCGACAATATCGTCGGGAAAGTATTCAGTGAGAAGAGCTTGATTTGACTCATTCTCAGAGGAAGTCCAATTGACATCATTCGTTTTGACCGTATTTGCACAAGCATAATTCTTGTTTTTATTGGTCAAAATTTTGAAAGGAAAGCTAAAGGGATTTTGGTTGGCTTCCCTTTCACAATAATCCTTCCAAGAATTCCATTTAGCGTGTCTTAAAGATTGACGATACTTTGCCCTGGCCTCCCTCCATCTTTCTTCTATAGCCAGTTTCCCATGTGGATCCTTACATCTCAGATATCTCTTCCACCATGCTCTGGCTTTGGCCCTCAATTCTCTCAGCGTTGGTGACCACCAGCGGGGCCCAACTTTGTTTTTAAAAGAGGTCTTGCGAAAAGGAATAGCCCTATCACAGGCCTCTTTACAAATATTTTGAAAAATAAGTGCAGCATTTTCGCAATCCATGATATTAATAGAATTAATCACGTAATTCAATTTACTAGAGAGGAAATCAGTAAAGACTTTCCAATTGGCAGCCTTTAGGCAATACGCCCATCGCAAAGGAACCGAATCCGAATCCAGCTCAAAGGAAATAATGCGGTGGTCACTTCCACAATCTTCCTCGGAAACGTTCCAATTAGAGACTGTTAGTCCCCTCGAAAGGGTGAGATCTATCCAACTTCTGCCATTGGTAGAACAGAAAGTTGGAATAGATTCGTTGTCATTACAAATAACAACATTGTTTTTGTTAACCCAATCAATTAATTCGTTACCTCTCTCATCACTGATGTTGTCACCCCATATCAAGTTACGAGCATTAAAATCGCCCAAAATTAAAACATGAGAATATAATTTTATAATGTCTTCTAACTTGAATAACAGAGTAGTAAAATTCTCAAATTTATGGGCGTAGAGACTAACAACCGCAATGGACTTAGTGTTCGTTTTAAAAACAATAACCACTAAATCTTTTGTTAAAAATTGACTAATGACGAGAGGGTTGAACTTTTTATTGTTATAAACAATACAAGAACGAGGCCTTTCTGATTCATTATTACAAAAGATAATCGAATAGTGCTGATCAAAGGACGGAATTGTATTCCCTGAACAATAGGGCTCTTGGAGACATAAAAAATCAAAACTGACCATCAATACTGAAGAAAATTGACACGTGTTCGGCCAGCATAATACAATAAAGTGATCTTGACATACAAAAATAACTAGATTTTTCGGCGAGCGGTGTCTGTCTTCTTATAGCTTTCTTCGGCACAGAAACAAACATTTTGCCTGGCGAAGTCACACTTGTATTTTTGCACATTGGCACAATACAATATTTATAATATCATTTAACTTCTGAAAGTTTCACCGACGCAATTTGAATAAAGTAATGCCCGAGTGCGTAACAAGCAAGTTAAATGCCTGACTCATTTTCAAAGTTAGGGAACAATGACATCATAACCACGTGACCACCCTTTTTGGAGGCGTAGCCAATCGCAAAAGTTTCAAGGCAGATTTTATCTATTAAGAAACGAAGTAATAAAATGAACTTTTAACCACACTATTATTGTGTTAATTTCTCTCAGGAAATAATTTTAGCTCAACGTGGTAATTGTTCCGCAGACTCAATATTTTCCAATTATACTCTTTGAAAATTGATAAAAACTTCCGAAACATGTAGAGCTACTTTCATTTAAGTGTTTTTTCACCCAATTCTTGTGTTTAGTCTGAATATATTATGGGTTTCTTTCAATATTTAACATTTCCTTTCTCTGTTTCTTCAGTTAAATTTCTTATTATTCCATTCTCTCTTTATATATGTCTGATCCCTTTCTTTTCTTTATCATATTTAGAATGTGGTTTGTTTTTCTTCTGCGATTTCAAGTACTCTCTCTTTTGTTATTTTGTCTGTTCATTTGAACCCTTCCAATTTTCTTTCCTCCAATATTTTCACCTGAGGAAGTTTCTCACTAAGAGAAATGAAATATTGTGTAGGATAAAGTAGATGTTTTGGATTATACTACGAAGTTAATTTATAAGATAAATGTACTTTCGAAGTTATGATGAATTTATATTGTATATTCAAGTGAACTTTCCAAACATTTGATGTTCAGATCAATTTCTTTCTTTAGAATTTTTGAACCTACGAATAAATTTGTAAAAACTAAATCTGTAAAACTAAATTTTGAATTAAATATTCATAAAATTAAAGAAATACTTACATTGTCCTTTAATTAAAGATAAAAAATAGATAATAGAGAAACAATAATTTATTTTTATTTAGTTTGCAACTTAAGATTTCACTAATTATAATTCTTACTGTGTTCTTTCACATTTCTGCAATAAAGGGGTTCAAGTTATCATTCAAATATTTTCATCGTGTTAACATTGAGTAAACTATCAATATTCGCATGTTCATTAGGAATTATTCTCTGGACTAAAGTTGGAAGTAAGTAGAAATAGCATTTTAAAAGACACAGACACTGAATAACAAAAAAATGTAGTTTTAAATGAAGAATTCCTTTAATTCTACTCAATCAAAATTCGTGCAAAATCTAATCTTAAATCCTAATCGAAATTTAAAATTCCTCAAAATTTCTTATTGTTTTAAATATAAAAATAATAGAATTTTGAAATAATTTTCGATTTGTAGTTTAGTAAATCAAATCAGTGATTGAAGTAAATACTTTGAACTTTTGGAAGACGAGATGTAGCTTAAATCTGAAGCAGGAGTAGGAAATATTACATATAAATATGTATATCTATTATACGTATACCGGTATATTAATACAATATGTATTAATACAAATAACATAAGGTGATGAGGGATTTTCTCATTCTGGATGAAATTAATTCGGCTTTGATCCGTCATCAGGAGATGATTCAGAGAGACTCCTTGAGTGTTCTTGTTTGGTCAAAGTCAATGTTTGAAGAGGAGTGTATCGTAGCCTTATTGCCCATGATATCGTAAAGACACTGCTATGTCCAATGTCTTTGATAACACATATCCATTTCATCTCGAGAAGGAGATTTCTCATTTACTTATATATCAAATTGTCGAGAATACGATGAAAATAAATTAAAACAAATTCAGTTTCATTTGAAATTACAAATTACAGTCGGACCTCGATATAAGGTCACTTTTCTAAAGTCCCGGCTCATTGAATAGGAATTCTTTGATATAGATTATTGGATATGGTCAGGTCTTAAATACCGTAATCGCATATAAGGTCACTTTTGTCTGTGTTTCAGTGCCACATTCATTCAATTCCAAAAAATTTTTCATGGGTTCGATCTTTTATCGGCGTCATTTCTCCTACTGACGGAGGGGACAGATTTTTCACAAAGCACTTCATCCCCTCAAATTCTAGGAAAAAAGATGATGAAGACGATATTCCTGTACCTGTGTTAATACAATATCTCCGAAATCCCGGCTGTGCTATAGAAGGGGAAAGTGAATATGTGAGAAGTGATGATGAAATTGCTACCACTTCTCAAGCTTCGATTTCCGAAATTGTTTCGCAAGGTTTAGATTCCAATGCGTTAGGAAGTGATGGACAGTGATACTAAAAGTGAAGGGTGAAACAAGCAGAACCACTCAAAGCATTAAATGTTGTAAGATATATTTTTACGAGCCATGAGGGAGCTGAAGAATATTTTCAGAAACTACAAAACTTTGAAAACATTGTACAAAAGATGAAACCAAAATCGCGACAGTCCTGTATTATGGATTATTTTAAGTATGGTCAGTTGTACATCAGTACTTTACTTGAGCATACTAGTACTATTTGTATACTACTTTATTCCGAATTAAAATTTTTAAAAAATAATTTCTTACAGATTCCATTAATTTTAATTGGTTCAACTAAATTAAAAATTTATAACCAAATAAACTGATATTTTTGTAAGTATTAAATTTTACAAGAATTATACTGCATTTATATAATGCTTATTTATTGACAAATGCATATGAATCGGTTATAAGGTCATTCCGCTTAAAAGGTCACTTTCGCGAAGTCCCAAGGGGTGACCTTGTATCGAGGTCCGACTGTATACGGTGACTCAAAACAATGACTGCTTTGAAGCCGCATTAAAATAATAAATTTATTGTTAGTGAAAGGCAGGGATTGAAAATATATACAGTAAAACCTCGTTAAGTCGTCACCCGGATAAGTCGTCACTCCGCTTAAGTCGTCGTTTTCATTTCGTCCCGACAAGGTCTCATAGACAATAATGTAAAATAATCCTCTTTTACTCGTCACCAAATTTAATTCTACTCCGGATAACTCGTCACCCTCAAAAATGGCGAAAAGCATCTTTCCTCTCAATTTTGCCTGCTATCTTTTCAGCCCCGCCCCTTCACTCTAAGAAAGCCTAGCCTTTACAGGGAATTTTCACGTGGGATATTCATTTCGGAAATTACACACTTCTCGCTGCGACTCTAGTCAAGAGTAGATGTTTTCTTGACCGCTACTGAGTGTGATTTTATTTCATAGCGAGTAAGCCCCGAAAATTTAAAAGCGATCGAAATTGTTTTTCTTCCTCCAAATGTAACTGCACTTCTGCAGCCTTTAGATCAAGGGATAATTCTTGACTTTAAACGAAAGTACAAAAAAATGCTTGTAAAGGACATGATAAAAGCCTTGGATAGGAACGAAAAGCTAGAAGTTTCGGTTTTAGATACGATTAACTACGTGCACAAAAGTTGGAGTTCCATTTCATTACAAAGTGTTTCGAATTGTTACCAGTAATCAGCACCTTCATCAATCAACACTGTTGGATTATTTTAATGCCAGTAAAAGAAAATAAAATGTGGTAAAAACGTGTTTTTTTATTTTATTTTCCACTCATTCATTTGCATGTATTGATTTCTGAAAATCTTGTTTTTCTCACCGAATTCTACAGCAATTCATAAAAATATTGTATTTCAGTGTTTTTTTTCTTTCTTTTTTTTTCAAAAATACCCACTCCGCTTAAGTCGTCAAAAATGTTCGGTCCCTTGAGTGACGACTTAACGAGCTTTTACTGTATTCGGGAGTTCAAACAGCAGAAAATGCTAAGGAGACTGATGAAAAATTATGCAGTATGAATGTCAAAACGGACCATACCTGCAGGGCAGTGAGAAATTGGTTTGTTAAATTTCGTTCTGGAGATATCTCATTGAAGGACGAACCAAGACTAGGAGACTCATTTGACTTTGATGATGATTTAATAAAGGGGTTGTTGGAATATAATAGACATCAAAATACCCGAGAATTAGCAGATAAATTAAACATGTCGTAATCCACTATATGTGGCCCCTGGAAA
>JAFIDM010039971.1:0-11035 GCA_023159025.1 Thereuonema tuberculata
GAGTCAAACCGGAAGTGGCCATTTTTGGGCTTCATAAAAAGGATTAACCGGTTAGGTAGGAATCTAGAGGCAATCAGGTGTATTTGATGATAGGACTTTTCTCTATTATCTATTCTCTTTTGTCACGAAATGCAATGGAATAGTACACCTGATGTCAGGGCGTCGAGAGGGAGGCCGCTGTAGCCGAAAGACCCCATGTCCCGATTCAAGATAAAAAAAAAACAAAAAACTAAAGTCCAAAGTAGAGGAAAAGATGTACATTAATCTAAGAACAATCTAAGGATTACACAAGATATATCTAGCATTTGGGAGATAGTTAACAATGCACATTCGAATCATCAACTGAGGATAAGCAAAAATAATCATATAGGAATATAAAATACACTTAAAAAAAATAATGTTTAGAAGCTTCGTCTCCCACAAGGGTCTAAAGACGATACGTCACGTGAAAGGTAGAAGAAAGGGAAAAAAAAAAATTCGAACACGTCACGGCAAAACTACTCCAAGGGCAGGGCAAAAAGTTCGGGAGGCTCCACCTTTCGCCGCCCAGCTGAAAATCATAAGATGCATAGCACACTCTTAAATCTAAGATGAACAATGTAACAATAGCAATAATATAAGGCATAAGCCTTAAATATTATGTCGCAAGCCTTGCAAGAGATAGGGAGACAGATATAGATAGATAGATATAGTGTCACGGTTTTTTTTATCCCCATTTATTTTTTTTATTACTAAACCGTACCGCGTTTTATTGTTATGGAATTCTCCTCAGTTGCTGCAGTTTCAGTATTAATATTTTCCTTTATCCTGTTTTTATCACTAACCCCTGTAAAACATTTTCAGGAGACTATCGCTTTGTTATTTTATGTAGGAAAATATTTCCTTTTATTTACTCTATTACTTTATTTATTTGTTGTTTGCATATCATATTGGCGTAAGCCCAATTTCCTATATTTTGTACTATTTTAGCATAAGCTTCCTCAAGCGTTACTTAATCAATTTAGTCTTGCTGTTGCACTTAATGTAATCAGTTTAGTCTTGCCATCGCACTTAATGTAATCGTCTTGTTGGCGCCCGTAATGTTGTTATCTGCTACCGTCAGGATGCGGCGTTCTATCTTTTTCCAGTGATCTTGAATTTTATTATTAATTATCATTAATTACTTGTCTTAAGCTTATATACTGCCCCACAAAGGACCAAGCCCCCTTTTCTTTGACTTACCCCCAATACAACCCTTTCCTAATACAATAATAAATATAACTTATTAGTTATACTAATAATAAAATAACCAAGCCCCAAAATGGCCACTTCCGGTTTGACCCTTCTTCGTTTGCTGTTCATATTTTTTTTCTGCACTTTCCTCCACTTAGGATAGGTGTCATTCGATAGCTCTTAGGTAGGGCTATAAATCCCAATAATCAAATTCTAGCCGTCTTTTGCCTCCTTAGGAGGGTAGGGGAAAAACCATTTTTCCCATAGGACCCCATGTTAAAATAACTCGTAGAGTACTGGCCAAATCGGTTCGTTTTTTCGGCTATAAGTAACTGTTGATAAGGGTTTTAATTGCTGTAACTTTTGTAATCCCCCCATGGCTAGAAGTGGGTGGGGACAAGCCTACGGCCCATGGGTCTTCCCCTTTATAAAGTTATTTTGTAATTAAAAATTATCTGGAATAACAATAATAATTTCCTTCATTTTTGAATATAAAGGATTTTTTAAAATATGTTCGCAGAACTTTTAAAATATTTATTAAAACCTATAGGTTTTAAACCTATAGACCTCAGATTTATAATAATAAAAGAAATATAATTACAAAAAAAATATTATTCTTTAGATTTTATTGTGTTCAATGAATTCTTGTTTCCATCTGATTAACATTATCATACCAAAAAACAAAATTATTTATTTAGAAAAACTAATGCTTTGTTGAAAAGAATCATTAAAAATAGATAGCATATTTATAGAATAAGAACATATAATCTATTAATTTATGATATAAGGTAAAATTACACTGATTAGTTGGTGTTTTAACACAGGTTTTCCTAATGGGCAGAATTTGCGGACTCCTCCAGACGGGTGGCTCCCTCTATAAACACAATTTCAGAATCCACCTATAGGAAAGTGTTTTCAATAGATATTAAATACTTGCAATGGAAATGAACGCTTTCGTTTTTGCCGTTTCCATGACTCAAACAAAAAAAAGCAAAAATTTAAGGAATTTTTAAGAAAAATAGGTTTTTATGTTCTTCCAACTACTTGTTTTATTCTTAAACCCTAAGGATTTATAAAATTAAAAAACATCAATTATTCTCTGTATTTAAGGGACGCTAGAGCCCGAACAATGAAAAACATGGTAATTCATATAAAAAAACTTTATTAAATATAAGATAAACATTCTTACAGAATGTAAACACAAAACTGAATATTTTTAAACATATTTACATAGTCAGTGATTTTTAGGCTTCTCAAAGATGCCTTATATCCCCGGTTTGTCTGTCTGTGGACACATATCCCACAATGCTTCGCAACGGCTTCTGTTAGTTTCAGTCGTAGGTGGCCCTTAGCTCAGTTGGTTAGAGCGTCGTGCTAATAAGGCGAAGGTCGTGGGTTCGATCCCCTCATGGACATTTTTTTTCCTCCCCATTTGAAATCTATTCACAGTTTCTCAACTTTAGTTTGTTTTTTTTTAAATCATTATTAGGAATTCAGTGTATTAACAAGTTTTGAGTTAAGAATAACGATTATTCCATATAAATAGGGGTGGGTAAGATAGCATGAGGTCGCAAAAAACAGACTCACGCGCGCATTTTCTAGACCAACCCGGCGCAGTCTATTCTAAAGTAAAGGTGACTCAGAAGCTGTTGCGAAGCACTGTGATTGGTTTACTAATCACTATCCCTACCTCGTTGTTTGTTTAATCTTTAGAGAATTATAAAAAAAAAATTATATACTTACTTGTTAGAAGAAGATGTGTTTTTATTTATTGATAAGAAGTCGTTTTAGATTTTTCCCGACGTTTTTCAAACGAAACATCCAGGAGAGGATCCCACCGCAATTCACCTAACCTAGTGTTAATTTAAAGGAATTATATTTTTTTTTCACGTAAGTGTCTATTTTACTACATTTGGAGAGGTTAATGATTTAAAATACACACCAGAAATTGATTTTTTTTAAAAAAAGAATACAGAAATAAATGAAAACAAATACAACATAAATCAATTATTAAAAATGGGTCACAATAGTATATAAATATAAAAAAAAGTTAAAAAGCCTATTTTTTCCTGTATATATTTCAGATTAGGCAGTGTCCTTCATGTTATTACATTGCATTCGGCTAATTGCCAATCAAAAATTCTTTATAATTTTGAGTTTCATCTAGGTTTATTCATATAGCTTACCTACATTTCAAACTAATTACATTTCGCGCACGCGCAGAATTGCTAACATAAAATCACTGCTTATTCAAATAGCAAATTATCAGTTCAACTGACACCCAGTGTTCTGACAAGCATCCCTTGAAACGGTTAGACATTTGGCGCCAATATCTATTTCATAATCCTGTCAATTTCCCCTTTCAGAACGCCACAATCCAGAATACTGACGGATAAATAAATACACTTATAACTGTGTTTCAAAAAAGAATTCATTTTTAAATAACATAATGAATATCTACTAAAACGATTTTTTTTCATAACTATACTGCCCAATTAGTACGATAACTAAACTTCAGCAATTCTCTTCGAATCAACAAATTCTGTTTGATTTTCTTCTTTCCATACAAAATCCCCATGTGCACAATGCTGACTCTACAAATATCAAAATCAATATTTTCATAACTCTGCATCAGAAGCTAACTTGTTCAAGCATAAATGGGTGAAACAGAAAAAACAGGTGCTTTTAAAAAAAAAATTTAATATAAAATTTTATGATGCAGTTTTTACCAGTTCCTGAAAGTATTACATTCATATGTGTGGAATATATACAAAATCATGTCCAGCACAGAAAAATTAACTATAAAACTAAAAATATGGGCTTTCAAAATTGACTTTGATCTAAAAATTGTAACCTCTATTACTGGACAAAATGTACTCAATTTAGTGTAATTATGTTTCAATCAATATACATTTATATATATTTATATATATAATATATATAATTATTTATATATTAACTTACCTTTAAGGTCCTTTGACCAAAATAATATTTTTTTCTGAATAAAAAAATATTAATTGTAAATAATTAAGATAATTTGTAATTTCTGAAACTTACAGCAAAATCCGTATGTCAATCTCTCCTTATAATACCTTCAGATAATGATCAATTTTATGATATACAGTGGAACCTCGCTATTCGTACACAATCCGTTCCAGGAGGCAGTTCGAATGGCGATTTGTACGAATGGCGAATCATTTTTTCACATAAGATATAATGTAAATTAGTTTAATCCGTTCCAGACCAACAGATGATTGCTTATTTAAACACATAAAAACTATGAAAACAATAACTATACAGTACTGTACATGAAATAAATAAAAATTTAACTGCACTTTGCCTGTACTGAGGTGAGCTGATAGCATAAGAGGAAGGCGGAGAGGAGGAAGAGGGATGTTGATGTTACTGTTTTGGAATGCGAGAAGGATTATTGTTTCAGAAATGCTGTCACCAGCAAGTTGTTTTTCGTTAATCCAAACTAACAAAAGTTTTTCCACTTGTTCAATTATAGGTGACCTGTTCACAGCAAGAACGGTTACTCTTTTTGCCACATCAGCCTCTCTTATTATGTCTTTCTTTTTCAGTATAGACGATATGGTTGATTTCGCCATGCCATACTGAGTTGCCAGGTCAGAGACACGAGTTCCACTTTTAAACTTCGCAACAAGTTCTTTTTTCAATTCAATTGTCGTTCTCATTGCTTTCCTTTTAGGCTTGATTGAATCAGTAATCTTTATCGGATCCATGGCTGCCCTATTTTTAATAAAAATAACAAAAAATAATAAAAAAAATAGCACAAAGTTTCACGAAGCTTGCGTGGATGATGCGTAGCGTACGGAACCTAGCAAAAAAAATAAAAAAAAATAGTACTGAGTTATTAGTAACAGACGTTACACGGAGTAACAGAGATTACGTGCAGTAAGAGAACTTTAATGAATTTCAAATAATTAAGTATGATACATCAAATAATGGAACTTACTTATTTTTCAAATACTGCAATTGGATAGGGAAACTTGTAGAAGAATCTATCTCCCTTTTGGACTATTGTTGGCAGTGGTAGAATATTTTTTATTTGTTCGAATATAACGTAGGCAATGTCTGTATCTTCTGCTTTAAATAAGGTTCCTGTTGCATCACAGACTTTTAAGAACCTCACCCGTACTTTACCATCATCTTCCAGATCATCCTGTGCTACTGCAACATAACGAAATTTCATAGATTTTTTTTTTTTCACATGTAAATTCAGGAAGAAAATATATTCCTTTCTGTAGTTTGTTTACTGAGATTTCTCTGTTATCATTGTCTATAAAGGCAGGTTCAGGCTGTTCTAAATGTTCAATCCGTTGACTAGTCCTATTTTCTACTTTCATTTTTTTTATCTGCATGCAAACTTTGCAGATCGAATTTTTGGCATTCAAAGCAGGAACAAAAGCTCACCACAAAAACAGCTCACATCTCTACAAGATAGTGTACCAGCTTTATGCACTTATCTGATGGATTTTCATCGTGCCTTTTTGTGTTTTCAAATTTATGGGTATGGATTGCTCGACGAAATCTATATCTTGCTCTTTACCAAAAAATATCTTAATTATTGTTACATATAGTGCGTTTTCTCTGTGTAGCCTCTATTATTATAGTTACTGCAGTTATTTTTTACATTATAACGTACCTGAAATTAACTTTCTATGCCAAGATAGAATGAAGTTTTATAATTACAGAAGAAAACTGTAATTTTATCATTTTAACTCACAGCATCTACAACACAGGTCAATTAACCTAGTAGGACTGTAATGTAATATTTTGATGAATAAAATAAATAAAAAAAAAAAAAAAAAATTATCACACATCTTAGTAACACAGTCATCATGTACATATCTAAAATTCAACTTATGAAGCATTTCAGAATAATATAAACCAATTACTACTGAAAAGTTAGCTTCTGTTACTTGTCTGTAACCTCTGTTACAAACTAAGTGTCACAGAGGTTACCAGTAACAGAAGTTACATTAAAAATGAAACAAAATCACTACTTTCAATTATTCCACAAACACAAACAAAAACTGTTTGTTTTATATGGATTTTATCTTATTTAATATATAAAATAAGACAACTTACCTTTTAATACAATAATTAATTATAAAACTATAATAACAGAGGTTACACAGAGAAAACACACTCACCTGAAAATCAAAATCTTTTGCCTTTGAACCAGCACACGTCAAGAACAAATTCAAAATGCCACCTAAGTTCTCTTGTAATTACCTTTGCCTGCAATATAAGCTGGTAGTGACCTTTGGTCGTGGATTTTGAAGTTGTTTAATTTCATTTAATAAGATTTAGTAACAGAGGTTACAGTAACCATGGGACAAAAATAAAAATTTACAAAGTACTTTAAAAAATAAATATTTCAATGAATCAGGGAAAATTTATAAAATTACTAAAGTTATTAATCATATGAAATCAGCTAAAAACCTAGAAAGTGATGAAATATTAAAGGAATTATGGTTCAAAGTTGTGCTCATGCTCATTAGGACAGCTTGTTTCAATAAAATATAAAAAGATATAAAAGATATCAAAACAGATAAAACAAATAAATTTTGAATGAAAACTTCTAAAAATCTAACTTATTATTGTTTTGTCTTACAGATAACACAAAAATCATTGGGTTTTTTTCCCCTTTATGGGCTAGAAAAACATTTTAAATTGTGGACATGAAAAGCATTTTTTTTTTTTTTGGTTTCATCCAAATATTAGGTTTACTGATCAGAACTTCATAAAAAAAAATCACTAAATGAAAAATTATTACCAAAAAAATAAGGTTAATGGTCTGTTTATGTTAATTTATTTTACTACAGTTGCATTCTTTAAATTTCTAGAAAAAAAATTAGCGGATTAAAATCAACTTTTATAAAATATTAATTAACAAGCCTACAATAACTATAAAAGCAATCACAATAACAAGAATATTGATAAATACTTCCATATTATAATGTTATGTATTAACATGAGATCAATCTAAGACATCCTTTGATATTATCTATTTTATTTAACATTTTAAATCCTTATATTGATTTGGAAAAGTCCCGGAATATTACCGTACTTTCAAATTCATTAGGCCTAAATCTAGCGCTTCATTATCTTGATTTTTTTAATTGATCCCGTGCTTGTTAACTTTCTTTTTAGCAATGATAAGATTACAAAAAAGTATCACTGTTTCAATAGTACAACAGGAGGGAAGAACTAACGCTTAAAAATTATTCTGATCAAAATAAAACAGTTACAAAATTGGAATAACTTTTTTCATCTAAGATTTTAAAACGTTCTCTACCGACCGACATCGAATGTACCGGAATAGGCCTGTTTCTAATGATTAACGTTTACATCCTAATAATCCACAAAAAACTAAAACAATTTTGTTTTATATATATCTTAACAAGTACCAGATTTGTAGTGACATGCCCCTAACTATGAAATCAAGTTTTCTAAACTTAAAATAGACGAACTTAATTGAAATTCAAATCAAATACAAAGGATGGTTTTGTATTTGTTGTAATAAATTTGTATTTTATGATGGTTTTACTTACTAATAATATCGTAGTGCCCTGTCAGATCACTATAGATTGATAGGATATATTTAGTAAATAAATTACGAATATTCTCCAATGCGTGCTTTGAACTGACAGTTAGTTGGTTCTGATAAAAATATGCTACATAGAAGGACGCTTGCATTACGTTTCAACAATTACTAGAGGCCTATGAGAAACATGTCCGCCAGAGGGCCAAGATTATGATTTCAGCAGTAGCCATCAATACATTCGAACATTGAAGAATAAAAAATATTAATGACAAATTAATTTTTTTTATATAAGTAAAGAAATAAATAATTAAAATTATCCAAACAATTTTAATTATTTATTTCTTTACTTATAAAAAAAAACTAAAATAAAAAACTGGGATAACTTTAATTAATTTGTTTTTAATACTTTTTATTTAAGATTTTGCGAAACAAGACTGATAATTTATAAAATTCCAAAAATATTTACTTACTTTAACCAAAGGATAATAGGCTAGGATAAAATGAACCTGAAGTACTGAGTTATCATCATTGAAGGTTATGTCTTTTCTGTTGACTAATTCCGGACGCTTTTCGTCGAGTGCGGCTTTCAGGTGATCTAATTGGGAGCAGTACTTGTTGGAATTAATCGTTTGCTTTCCGGAAGGAACTCATATTTTTAGAGGACTTCCTTCCAATCCCACCACATATTGGTGTGGTTGATGGTGGTTTATTTCGCTTGACCCACAATTTCTTCCGTTTAACATTCTGTTACAGTATTCACTTTTCATCGCCCGTCACAAGTTGTTTTCAAAACCGAACGTTTCCGTTGTGTTTAAGTACAGAATCGCATGCGGAGATACTGTCAAGGATGTTTTTTTTTTCCCACATAAAATTATGCGGAACCCAAAACATTAAAGTGATTACATAACCAAGCAGGTACAAATGATTATCAATGCTCGATTTGGATATTTTGAGTATGTCGGTTATCTCCCGCGTGATATAACATTGATTATTCTCAATTAATGTCTCAATTTGACGGCTATCGACTTCAACTGGATTATACGACCGTGGAACATCGACCAGCGAGAAATATCCAGGCGAAACATCGAAAACCACTTTGACATGTTCGAAGAGTCACAGCAACTTCTCCATACACTCAGGGCCCGATCTAAGCGGGGGCAAGCCGGGCAAATGCCCAGAGCGGCAAAAATGAGGGGCGGCAAATCGAGAGCGGTTGACGGCTATTAAAAAAGTAATTTTATGAATTTTGTGATTAATGGAGGCATAATTAATGGAGGCATTATTTATAAACGATCTCATTCTCACATCACCTGCTTCCAAATGTATCTTCTATGCCGATGACGGAACCCTCCTATTTGCTCATCCTAATGTGGATAAATTCAAGCACAAGGTCCAGTGCTCACTTTTCTATCTTGAATCTTGGCTATCCTCAAACGACCTTACTTTAAATACAACCAAAACGGTTTATATGTTTTTCTATCAAAGAAATAAAATACTCAACACTGACAATTTCTCTATCACTTACAACAACTCTTTCTTACAAGAAGTTCAATCCTTCAGATATTTAGGTGTTACTCTTTCGCACGATCTATCATGGAATCTCCATGCACAACAAATCGCTCATAAAGTCTCAAAAAATTTAGGCATCATTAGGAAACTTTATTTTCTTCCTAGGCAAATATTTCTGAGTCTATATTGGTCGCTAATTCATACAAACTTGTGCTACGTTGTAATCATCTGGGGTACCACTGCCAAATTTAAAGAAAAAATAATACTTAAAGTCCAAAAGTATTTCCTAAGATTCTTAGATAAAAAGCCCCGCCTCTACTCTACTCAATCCCTCTGGACAAAGTATAACATAATTCCTTTCAAACAAATATATAAGCTTCAGTTGGCTCTTTTCACCTATAAAACAATTAACAAAAAACTATGTCCTTCAATTACTTTCAATATTAAGCCCAATTCCAATTCTTATAAAACTAGACTGAATCCTGTTCTACTACTAACAAAAACAAGATCCAACTATCAAAGAAGAGCAGTTAATTATTCAGCTGCTCTAAATTGGAATAAAATTCCAAAGGAAATTCGTGATTTTACCTCTTGACAAAATTTAAAAGAAAACTTAAACAACACTTATCTACTCAATTCAATCCTAATAAATCCTCATAAATATATAATTCCTCTCTTTAAATGAACCCAATAATTGATTATAATCTCCCCTCTCCTCGCTTTCTTCTCACTCTCACCTTTTTTATTTCCTCCTTCTTCTATCTAGGTAAACGCCACCATCTAATTTTTTATTATATAATTTTCTCAGCATATATTATAGTTTCCTCAATGTGATGAACTGAATTTTTTTTCACCCCCTTAATGTACATTGTAAAATATTTGTAAAAAAAAGAGAAAAATAATCCAGTTTCTTCATCTTTTATTTTTTCCCTGTAATGTTTTTTGTTTTATTTTAATATATAACTAGTCGGCTACCCGTCGCTTCGCTCCGGAAGCCTCCCTTATGTAACGGAAAACAATTTTTTATTTATTAAAACACACACACACACACACACACACACACACACACATAAATTACATCAAGGAAACTAAAACCAAAATTTTTTAAAAGCTTTTTTTTTTTTTATTTAATTTTTGATGTCTATATTCTCTCAATCTACGACTGCTTTTAGAACCACCTTGTAAATCATATATCTATGATATATTTTTATTTTTCACAGAGATTAGAATGTAGGCCTAGTGGTCTAATGGCTAAGACGTCTAACTTCTGAGCAGTATTCTACCTAATAGAAATCGTGCATCTTTCTTTCTTGACTATCTTTTTTTTTTTATTCCTATTGATACTTTTCAGTGGTTTTCGAGTTAGAAATAGTGATGGTTTTTGAGTTACAAATAGTGATTTTTCAGTATTCTACCTAATGAAATACTGCTTCTTACTTCTTAACTCTTTTTTTTTTTTATTCCAAATGATACTTTTCAGTGGTATCTGAGTTACAATAGTGTTCAGAATTCTATCTAATAGAAATACTGCTTCTTTCGTTTTTGAGTCTCTTTTTTTATTCTAAGTGGCACTTTTCAGTGGCTTTTGTGTTCCAAATATTGATGATTTCTGAGTTACAGATAATGATTTTTCAGTATTCTATCTAATAGAAGTATCGCTTCATTCTTTTTTGACTCTCATTTTAATTATAATTGTCACTTTTCAGTGAGGTTTGAGTTACATTTATTGATGGTTTT
>JAFIDM010040516.1:0-13078 GCA_023159025.1 Thereuonema tuberculata
TTTGTTTGTTTTGTTTAGTCTTGTGTTGGGCCTAACAGTCATTTTAAGTTGAATTGACTTCACGTTAAACCCAATTTTTTAGCTTCTCTTCTTCTGTTCTTCAAAATGTTCATCGCTGATCCATTCCTGGAATGAAAATTAAAAAGAAATTCCTGTCCTATCTTGTACTTGAACTTCATCCGGAATCGACCTTGAATGGCGGAAGACACGTTCGAAACCGTCTGGGCAATCTCCGTGTACAGTAGAAAACAGCTCTAGAACAATTCTTTATTAAAAACACATGTAACCTTACGACAATTAATGCGAATACATCAGGTCATCGATTGTCGCTTAAATTATATGTATTGATGAAGTTCGAAGAGATTATTCACTGAATAATAACTAAATAATTTAAAGGAAACAAGATAAATGGAAGTATCAATAACAAATCCGATTTGCAGATGATACACTTCTGTGGCCATCAATAGAACAATCGAGAAGGCGATGTCTTTGATTACCAGAAAAGAAGACGAGCGGTGTAGATGTCCGAGAATGTGCAAAGAGTATATTTACAACTTAAACATTAATGATGCCAGAGTGCAAAGTCCCGCCAATATTATTGCCTTTTTCTTCATCCCAATAACAATATAATTGAAAGCAGTAAATAGTTTCAAATTAATGCTAACACTCTCTTTGCTAATATCTGTGGCAGTCTTGGAATATGCTTAGGTTTTAATGCTTTAACTATCATAGAAATTTCGGAAACAGTGTTGTTAATTCTTTTTCATAAAGTGGAGAAGAAAACACAGAAGCAAATAAATAACAAAGGCTAATATATTTATAAATAAACTCCGCAACTCATCACAATAGTATTTGAGAATACTTATTTAAATACTAAAAGCAAATTTTCGGGAAGTATTCATCTTCTCTTTTTCAAGCCAGAATAAACAGATTAGAATCTATTTAACAAACAAAAACGGGTAGAAAAATATAACAAAGGTTTAAAGACATGATATGTAACAAATTTAAATGTTGTTACAAAGGTATGCTACTTCAAAATCATATCAATTGTGATAATAAAATATGACCTCTATTACTAATTACTAATTCAATATTGTTATTTTTTTCACATCAGTTTTTATAAAAAATTTTATTAACATAATTGTATTAGGGTCAACGAAGGCTCCTTCATATCTATTAAAATTTTTAGCTTTTGTATTTTTAATTATGCAACTCTCCAATATTTTTCTTAATTTTAAATCAGTTTCTTTACATAAAATTTTTACATTATTGTCCATAACATGTTCTTTTATTTGAATAGTGGTCTGCAATGTCAGATATATCAATATTTTTGTTTTTTAAAGCTCTACCGTGTTCTGAAATACGTTCTAATAAAGTCGTTTTAGTTTCTCCTATGTAGATTTTAAAACAAATTTTACAATCAATTTTATAAACTATTCCCATTTCATTTTAATTTACATTTTTGCTTTGTAAATTTTTAAATTTATTTTTGTATCTAAAACCAATATTAATGTTAAATGATTTGCATAATTTTTTTAACAACTATTTTTATTGAGAAATAGGATGAAAATTTTACTTTCAGTTTTATTTATTTCTTTAATTTTAAGTGTTATAGTATCTAATTTGATGGTTGATAAATTCATCTGAATATTCATTTTTCTTTAAAAGGATAGCCATATCGTTTATTTTATTTTTGTAGGAATCTTCATTACTAGTGTTTCTATCCAATCTTTTCATATAATTTTCAATAATATTCTTTTTATATGAATTCTATGTCCTGAATTATAGTTCAAAATGTGATCACTTTGATAATTTTTTTGTAATATTTCATGATGAGTTTTTATTATTTTTTATCAATTTAATGTCTAAAAATTTCAACTCATTATTTTCTTTAAAAATTGCGGCCTGCACAAAAGCATAAAATACTAAAACACTAAAAGATTAAAAAGTTAAAAGTGCAAAGCTTTAGCCTCATCATATGGAAGGCGAAAGCTCTGGATTTTTAACTTTTTAATCTTTTAGTGTTTTAGTGTTTTAGTATTTTATGCTTGTGTGGAGGCCGCAATTTTTTAACTATATATTTCATCACACGTAAAACAGTCCTCATTATTTTCTTCTAATTCTTTTTTTAATTTTAAATATTTGCTTCTTTTATTTAACTTTTCATAAAATACATCAAATTGTCATATATCAAAATAGAGGTCATAGTTTGTTAACACAATTGATATGATTTTGATGTAGCATACCTTGGTAACAACTTTTAAATTTTTGATATATCATATCTTTAAACCTTTGTTGTATTCTTCTACCCATTTTTGTTTGTTAAATAGATTCTAATCTATTTATTGTGGCTTGAAAAACGGAAGATGAACACTTCCCGAAAATTTGCTTTTAGTATTTAAATAAATATTATTCAATACTTTTGCGAAGAGTTGCGGCGTTTATTTATAAATATCTAACATACAAGATATGAAAAGGAAGAAGATTATAAAAGGCTAATATTCCTAATAGAAGATGGAATTTCACTCTTGTTTTCGATCAACTGCTTATGGTAAAAAAAATACATTTCTATTTATTTTTTTATTGTAATTCATTTAGTAAAAGTCCTCAATGTGACCAAAGGCTGGTATTTTTTATCGTACCAAAAGCTGACATTCAATTGAGTCACTCCTAAAGGAAACAAGGCAACTTGAAGTAACTGTGCTTCTGTTTCTACTATAGTATTTAAAGATCTTAGACACAAACCCATTCCCTTTCTTTATTTGCACAAAAAAACTTTATTCTTCCATCGTAGTACTTTTACAGTAAGGAATGCAAGACTTACATGTAATTTGGACGTTCTCCTTCAATTTAAAATTTGTATAGATTTGACTTTCATCTAATATGTTGGTTCATTGCCTGTCTCTTAAATAACAGCTGTCAGTTATTCACGCTGTTCAACACTTGATTGTTACGTAGACAATCCTATAGGGCATCAAGGGCGTTTTTACTAAAAAGAAAGAAACAGGAACTCTAGTCTTGTCTTGTCTTGAACATCTTAGATATAGACAATCATTGTCTGTTCCTAGCTCTGAAGATGATTTTGGTCTTTCCATCATAGTTTTGGTCGTCCTCTGTCTCTTTTTCCTTTGGGCTGATATTTCAAAATCAAATTTGGAATCTTGTCGTTAGATAGCCTTTTTACATGGTTAAGCCAATTTTTTTGGTAATTTTGAATTTCTTGAATTAAACTTGGAGTTTTAAGTTGGGCTCGAATATCATAACTTTTCTTTTTGTCGAGACGGGTAAATCCTAATAAAGGTCTCAGAAATTTCATTTGTGCAGTTTTCAATCTTTGTTTGTTTCTTTGTTTTAGTATCCAGGTTTCACTCCCGTATTTAATTGCTGCTTTGGCTGTAATATTATGTAATCTTAGTAGTGTTTCTTTCGTCATTTGTTTTCCAAATCTTCTTCTAATTATTCCATTCATTCTGTTGTATGTCTGTATGTTTGATATCAGGCTTGCCTCATCGTTATAACATGAAATTATGTTTCCTAAATATTTAAACTCTGATACTTGTTCTATTATTTTTCCATTAATTACAATTTTCACTCTTTGTATTTGTTTTCCACACATTGCCATGGATTTTGTTTTTAATTCCGAAATTTTCATTTTATAATTTTTTGAGATAGTATTTAAATGATTTGCTCCAATTTGAAGTTCATCTTCTGAATTTGCTATCAAAACTTGATCGTCAGCATATAGTAATGTCTTCAATTTTTTATCTTTTTCGATCTAGATTCCATTTTTATATATTGATTTCCATTCTTTTAGAATTCTATTTATATATATGTTGAAAAGTATTGGGGAAAATCCACATCCTTGTCTCACTCCTTTATTTACAGTTAAAGGCTCTGATATTTTCCCGTTTATGAATTTTATATTAATTTTTGTTTCTCTATATATACTTCTAATTACATCAATTAATTTCTTGGGAATTTTATCTTCTTCCATAATTTTCCACAGTAAATTTCTGTTTAGGTTGTCATAAGCTTTCTCGTAATCAATGAAAAGTAGGTATGTTGGCAAATTAAACTCTCTTCTTTTTTCAAGTAATTGCTGCAATGTGAATATAGCATCTGTACATCCTCTTCCTTTCCTAAATCCACACTGTTCTTCTTCTAAATAAGTATCTGTAAACTGGGTTAATTTATTTTTTATAATGTTCGTAAATAATTTGTATGCTGTCTGTAGTAATGTTATTCCTCTATAATTTTGACAATTATCCTTTGGTCCTTTTTTATGTATACTAATTACTATTCCAGTTTCCCATTCCGTTGGTATTTGTTGTTTTTTCCAGATCTCATTAAAAATATTGAGTAATTTTTCTTTTAATTTTTCATCTCCATATTTAAATAATTCTATATATATCCCATCTGATCCCGGGCTTTTCCTGTTCTTTGAGTTTTTTAAGGCATTTTCTAATTCATGCATTGTAATTCCATCTGAGCTTTCCGTTGTATTATCAAATTTCTGAAAATCATTCTCAACTTCTACCTGATCTTCTTCATTCCAGAGTGACTTGTAATGTTTTTTCCATTTTTCTTCTGGTATTAAATTCATTCTTAATTTATCATTTTCTGTACATTGTAGTTGTCTGAAAATTTTGAAGCCTATTCTTTGGGGTCCTGTGATGTTATGTTCTAAAGATTTAACAAATTTATCCCAATCTTCTCTACGTGTTTTCCGTGATAGTTTCCTAACTTCTGCTCGCATGTTAGCATATTCATAGTCACTTTTTAAAGAGCACTTAGCGCAGAAAGCTATTAAATTATGTAATAATATTACTTAATATTATATAGTAAATAATATATATATTATTAAATATTTATTTATAAAGTCATTTTTTGGCAGTGAAAATTCTCTGTCCCGGACTGATGTCGGAAAAATCTGGTCACTCTAAGTATAAATTAGATTCGTATTTGGTAAGATGTTAAAGGGATACAAACAGTTGGACTTCTTGCATAAAAATACCCTGATGAAGTCTTCGGGACAAAGTCTGACGGTAGATTGCTAGTTCTGTGAATGCAGAAATGTATGCAACCAGTTTCAATAAGTTTTTTCTTTTTTTAGTTTCTATGACTATAATTTGCAGATAAACTAAGAATTAATGGAAATTCTCTGATTTAGTTTTCATGATACAGAATCATTTCTTCCGTTACCCTTCCATGTACAAATACTTGATAAACAAAAAAGTTTTTCTTCCTTTTAGATATGTTATTAAAAATTCAAGCAATTCTAGTTTGACATCAGATTTATTCAAAGCTTTGATTTACTTTTAAAGTTATTTTATTTTAAATTTTTATTTTATTTTAAGTTATTTTATTTGAAAGAATTTTATAATCAATACAGAAATTCTCTTTTAAAAATGTAATGGACAGAATCAAAAAAAATTAAAAAAAAATAAATAAATGAAAATAGAGAAAATTAAAAAAAATTTTGTTTACAATATCCTAAGTAAGCTTCGATCTAAGAACATCGAAAAATCTAAATCGAACAATCAAATGTCTTTCTAATAAATTTCTCATCAACTGCTAGTAAGAATAATTTTAAATTACGGAACTTTGTTTCAAAGAATACAATGAGATAATTGTTTTTATTTATAACAATGTAAATAACAATTAGCCCTCTGTATCTTGTAAGCAGTAATAGGGGCCATCCATTAATTACGTGAGGTGATTTTAAAAAAATTCAAGCCCCCCTCCCCCTTGGAGAGATTTGGTGAGACATCCCCCCTCCCTGACGAGAGATTTCAAAACGTCAAAAAAGTTCAAAAAGTCAATATTACAAACGTTGTAATCAATTATAAAACGTATATTCTCTGAATGAAAGAGATGACGTGAGATTTTCGTCTCACCTAATTAATAGATGACCCCATACCTCAAGTTTTCTGTTTTTGAGAATATAATGCTCAGACAAAATTAAAAATTTTTCATCATTTGATGTATAGCTGAATGTGCTATCGTTTGCTTTTCTAGCGATACTGTAGCTGCAGATTTTTCAGAAGCAAAGTGACCTCTATTCCCTATAGATAAGTCCTAAAAATTCATACAAACCCTAGTTTGAATCGGAATTATTTATATCTTTAGGATTTTAGTCAAACAATTAATTTATTTAAATGAAACGAATTTCAGTTATCAGTATAATAATACTGTTTAAAAATGTGATTGATAGGAAGCAAAAAATACAAGAAACAAAAGACACAAAACTCAAAACAAAATTTCTTTCAAGCGATTTACGTAAGCTTAGAACTTACGGCATCTAAATGCTTCAATCTAAAAATTCATAGATTTAATTAAAAATTTCTAATAAACTGTTTTTTAAGATTTCTTTTAAATTAAGAAATATTATATAAATATTTATAATTGTTAAAAAAACACTTTTAAAAGAGACAAGTGTCTGTGTTAACTAATTTAAGGTTGTAGAAACGTGAATGAAATAAAACGAAATATCTGTTTAAAAGAAAATTCCAAATTTTTGACAAAATAAAATATAGAATTGGTGATAACTTCTGTTTTTTTTAATGCATTACTTTTATTTATTAATGATATTAAGTTTCCTGACGCCTCTGGTTCAACAATAACAATAACAATAACGATTGTCCAACAGTCAATACCAATAATCCTGTCTGGGCAAGAATTAGGGCACGTGCATCATCATTACCCCTACTTTGTTGAGCGGCGACACAGCCGAAATTATGTAAAAACCGAGGTTTTACAAACTCTCTAACAAATTTTGACGCAAGAACTTCATGCATTTCAGGGTAAACTTCATTTATGTGGCAAAGAAAATCTCAATACGCTGATAATAATTGTGTAATCGCGATTCTTTGTGGTGAAGTGGAGAACATAGTAGAGACGTCATCTTTAAACATCGGTGTGACGTCAAGCCTGACATGTTGCAACGCTGCACTGTGATTGCTTATTTCAAATTACACATTTACAAAATTATAAATTTACAAATCTACAAATTCATAAAGATGGTATAACTTTTGCCTATTAATTGGATGATTAGCAGTTGGTGAGAAATTTATTAAAAAGAAGACATTTGATTGTTCGATTCAGATTTTTCGATGTTCTTAGATCGAAGCTTACTTAGAATATTTAAAATGAAAGTTGTGTTTTTTTTCAATTTTCTCTGTTTTCTCTTATTAATTTTTTGTTTCTGTCATTCACATTTTCAAAAAGAATTTCAATATTGATTATAAAATTCTTTCAAATGAAATACCTCACAATAAAATGAAACTTTAAAATAAAATAACTTTATAAGTCAATGAAATTTGAATAATCTTAAAGGAAGAAAAACTACATTGTTCATCAAGTCTTTGTACATGGAAGGGTATCAGAAGAAGTGATTCTGTATCATGAAAACTAAATCAGAGATCTACCAATAATTTTTTAGTTTATCTGCAAATTATAATCATAGAAACTAACAAAAAAACTTATTGAAACTGGCTGCATACATTTGTGCATTCACAGAACTAGCAGTCTGTCGTCAGACTTTGTCCAAAAGACTTCATCAGGGTCATTTTTATGCAAGAATTCCAACTGTTTGTATCCCTTTAACATCTTCACAAATACGAACTTCATTTATAACCTATTTAACCTAGCTCTTCAAATATTTCTAGGATTTGTTATTTTTTTGGTAGTACATTTTCCATTTTTAGACCTACCAAAAAAACTCCTGAACTTGTTCTCACAAACAATCTGGAAAACGAAAGAGAACTCGCAGAATATTAGTCGCAATTAATCTTCGTTTCGTCTAGCGATGAGCTTTTGGACTTAGTCATCAAACTGCCATTCAATCAACGTAGTCCATCAACGTAGAGGAGATACGTGCCCGGATAAACGCTGACGAACAACAAGACATTGCAGATGAAATGATCGTCAATATAGACAGTAAGGAAAATCAGTCTACCGATGATGATGAAGACAGTGCGGATGAAAATCGACTTATGAAAATCTCCCTTACAGATGGACTAAAAGCTATCAAAAGTGCTATTGAACTTTGTCAGAAGTTGTCATCACGTTGTCAGAATATGACTGATGAAATGATTATCGAATCCATTTGCGGTGACGAAGATTATCAAGAAGAAACAAGATGATGATGAAAGTGCCAGTGGGATAGCTGATATACCACCAACAACCAAAGAAGCGATAACAGCCATGGAAACTGCTATAAAATGGACTGAATCACAAGAAAATATTAACAGTGTCACATTGCTGCAATTAGAATCTTTGAAAACAGAAATGATACAGAAGTTATCAAAAAGCAAATAAACAAAAAGTACTCACTTTTTTAAGTGATGTTTTGTAATTGAAATGATGTCGAATACATAGATTTTAGTCAAGTTATAGATAGTGTTTGTTTTTACATGTTTTCAAGCATATCTTATCTATATAAATACAGAAATAGCGTTCGATATAACGCGGTTCACCTTAGAACGCGGGTGTTGTTCTCCCCCCCTGACATGTGCATTATATCGGGGGTCTACTATATTTAAAATAAAAAAACAACTCAAGAAAATGAGGTTCTCAAGATACACTTACTTTCAGAGAAATAACGAATCGATTATCATTGAAATCTTGCTAAAAAATTAAATTTACTTTCCAATTTCGTAGTTATATATCATTTATCATGTATAATGGTTACTAGCAAAAAATTGAAAATCGACTTTCTATCATCTATATAGTTTCTTAGGTTAATGGGGCATTTGCTGGAAATGGTTGAATTTATGTAACTTGTTATGTTACATATAAGTGTTAAATATTTTTTTTTCAATTTTTTTTACCATAATTTGAATTAGGACTGAAATAAGATTTTTTAACAACTGAAAATTTTTTATTATTAAAAATAATTGTGAAAAAAAAATATTTTGCTGCCTACTACAGCAATTATTGAATTGTAACTCGGATGAATTGACTACTTTTCATATATTGAAACAGCCTTAAAAGTGGGCTTGAATTTTGGTAAAAAATATTGGTAACTGTATTGGGTTAATATTTTATTCTTGTTACACATGTTATCAATAAATACCAATAGTGTATTTTTAATAAATTAAAGAAAGTGAGTAATTTATTAATTTTGTTTTGTATGTCACCTCCATCCCACATAACGATTTTAAACACATATTTGTTTTTAATATATCAACTCCGTCACACATTTATACATTGTAATTTTTACCAGTAGAAGTACAAATTTTAAATAGTTTGTTGGGAAATGTTATTGAATTGTTATAAACTGAATACAGCGTGAGGGCGTGGCTTAAGCATTGGGGGTGTGGCTTAGATGGTGAGGCATAGCTAATATAGTGAAGGCGTGACTTAAACATGTTGAGGGTGTGGCTTAGATGGTGGGGGGCATAGCTAATATAGTGAGGGCATGGATTAAACATGTTGGGGCATGGCTTAGATGGTGGGGCAGAGCTAATATAGTGAGGGCATGGCTTAAACATGTTGGGGCATGGCTTAGATGGTGGGGCATAGCTAATATAGTGAGGGCGTGTCTCAAACAATTGGGGCATAGCTAAAGCATGTGGGAGCATGGCTAATATAATAAGGCCGTGGCTTAAACATGTTGGGGGCGTGGCTTAAGCATGTAGAGAGTGTGGCTCAGATGGTTTGGAGGCGTAGCTAATATAGTGAGGGCGTGGCTTAAACATGTTGGGGTGTGGCTTAAGCATATGGTAGCGTGGCTGAGGCATGTGGAGGCGTGGCTTAAGCATGTGGGGTGTGACTTAGATGGTGAGGCGTAGCTAATATAGTGAAGGCGTGGCTTAAACATGTTGGGGCGTGGCTTAAGAATGTGGGGGCGTGGATTAAGCCTGTTGAGGGTGTGGCTTAGATGGTAGAGGCATAGCTAAAATATGGAGGACGTGGCTTAAACATGTTAAGGGTGTGATTAGATGGTGGAGGCATAGCTTATATAGTGAGAACGTGGCCTAAACATGTTAGGGGCATGGCTTAAGCATGTTGAGGGTGTTGCTTAGATGGTGGGGGCGCAGCTAATATAGTGAGGGCATGGCTTAAACATGTTATGGCATGGCTTAAGCATATGGGGGCATGGCTTAGATGGTGGGGCATAGCTAATATAATGAGGGCGTGTCTCAAACAATAGGGCGTGGCTAAAGCATGTGGGAGCATGGCTAATATAATGAGGTCGTGGCTTAAACATGTTGGGGGCGTGACTTAAGCATGTAGAGGGTGTGGCTTAGATGGTGGGGGGCGTAGCTAATATAGTGAGGGCGTGGCTTAAACATGTTGGGTGTGGCTTAAGCATATGGTAGCGTGGCTTAGGCATGTGGGGGCGTGGCTTAAGCATGTGGGGGCTTGGCTTAGATGGTGGGGGCATAGCTAATATAGTGAGAATGGGGCTTTAACATGTTAGGGACATGGCTTAAGCATGTGGGAGCGTGGCTTAGATGGTGGGGCATAGCTAATATATGGGGGGCGTGGCTTAAACACGTTGAGGGTGTGATTAGATGGTGGAGGCATAGCTTATATAGTGAGAACGTGGCTTAAACATGTTGGGGCATGGCTTAAGCATGTGGGAGCGTGGCTTAAGCATGTGGGAGCATGGCTTAGATGGGGGGCATAGCTAATATAGTAAGGGCATGGCTTAAACATGTTGGCGGCGTGGCTTAAGCATGTTTAACAGTTTTAAGAGGGCGTGGTATGGTAGCGTGGCTTAGGCATGTGGGGGCATGAATTAAGCATGTGGGGGCATGGCTTAGATGGTGGGGGCATAGCTAATATAATGAGAATGTGGCTTTAACATGTTGGGGGCATGGCTTAAGCATGTTTAACATTTTTAAGACCCGCCCCCACTATATAAGCTGTGCCCCACCATCTAAGTTATGCCCTAAACATGCTTAAGCCACGCCCCTACATGCTAAAGCCACGCCCCAACATGTTTAAGCCACGCCCTTAATATATTAGCTATGCCCTACCATTCAAGCCACGCCCCCAATGCTTGAGCCATGCCCCACCATCTAAGCCACGCCCCCCACATGCTTAAGCCACGCCCCCATATGCTTAAGCCATGCCCTCACTATATTAGCTACGCCCCCCACCATCTAAGCCACACCCTCAACATGTTTATCCCACGCCCCCACTATATTAGCTGTGCCCCCGCCATCTAAGCAATGCCCTGAACATGCTTAAGCCACGCCCCTACATGCTTAAGCCATGCCCCAACATGTCTGAGCCACGCCGTCACTATATCAGCTACGATCCCACCATATAAGCCACATCCACAACATGCTTAAGCCACGCCGCCAACATGTCTAAGCCACGCCCTCTCTATATTAGCTACACCCCCAACATCTAAGCCACACCATCAACATGCTTAAGCCACGCCCCCACATGCTTAAGCCACGCCCCAACATGTTTAAGCCATGCCCTTACTATATTAGCTATGCCCCACCATCTAAGCCAATCCCCCCACATGCTTAAGCCAAGCTCCCACATCCTTAAGCCAAGCTCCCACATCCTTAAGCCATGCCCCCAACATGTTTAAGCCACGTTCTCACTATATAAGCTATGTCTCCACCATCTAATCACACCCTCAACATGTTTAAGCCATGCCCTCCATATATTAGCTACGCCTCCACCATCCAAGCCACACCCTCAACAGGCTTAAGCCATGCCCCCACATTCTTAAGCCACGCCCCAACATGTTTAAGCCACGCCTTCACTATATTAGGTACGCCTCACCATCTAAGCTACACCACCAATGCTTAAGCCATGCCCCCACATGCTTAAGCCACACCCCAACATGTTTAAGCAACATCCTCACTATATTAGCTACGCCCACCACCATCTAAGCCACATCCTCAACATGCTTAAGCCACGCCCATAACATGTTTAAGCCAAGTCCTCATCATATTAGCCACACCCCAACATGCTTAAGCCACACCCCAACATGTTTAAGCCATGCCCTTACTATATCAGCTATGCTTCACCATCTAAGCCACGCCCCCACATGCTTAAGCCTCGCCCCCAACATCTTTAAGCCACGTTCTCACTATATTAGCTATGCCTCCACCATCTACTCACACCCTCAAAATGTTTAAGCCATGCCCTCCATTTATTAGCTATGCCTACATCATCTAAGCCACACCCTCAACAGGCTTAAGCCACGCCCCCACATTCCTAAGCCACGCCTTAACATGTTTAAGCCACGCCTTTACTATATTAGCTACGCCTCACCATCTAAGCCACACCCCCAATGCTTAAGCCACGCCCCCGAAATGCTTGAGCCAAGCTCCCACATGCCTAAGCCACGCCCCCAACATGTTCAGGCCACGCCCTCACTATATTAGCTATGGCCCACCATCTAAGCCAAACCCTCAACATGCTTAAGCCACGCCCCAACATGTTTAAGGCATGCCCTCACTATATTAGCTACGCTTCCGCCATCTAAGCCACACCCTCAACATGCTTAAGCCAAGCCCTCATTATATTAGCCACGCCCCCACATGCTTAAGCCACGTCCCAACATGTTTAAGCCTCGCATTTACTATATTAGCGATGCCCCACCATCTAAGCCACACCCTCAACATGCTTAAGCCACGCCCCCAACATGTTTAAGCCACGCCTTAACATGTTTAAGCCACGCATTTACTATATTAGCTATGCCCCCACCATCTAATTACACCCTCAACATGTTTAAGCCACGCCCTCACCATCTAAGCCGCGCCCCAACATGTTTAAGCCATGCCCTCACAATATTAGCTACGCCCCCACCATCTAAGCCTCACCCTCAACATGCTTAAGCTACGCCCCAACATGTTTAAGCCACGCCCCCACTATATTAGCTGTGCTCCCGCCATCTAAACAATGCCCTCAACATACTTAAGCCATGCCTCTACATGCTTAAGCCATGCCCCAACATGTATAAGCCATGCCCTTACTATATTAGCTATGCCCCACCATCTAAGCCACTCCACACATGCTTAAGCCACGCCCCCACATGCTTAAGCCTCGCCCCCAACATGTTTAAGCCACGTTCTCACTATATTAGCTATGCTTCCACCAT
>JAFIDM010040517.1:0-13077 GCA_023159025.1 Thereuonema tuberculata
TGTAATTTACATAAATGTTTTCCTAATTATTCATTTGAAAATGTTATTTAAAATAGCAATTAATAATGAATTTAATTTGCTTAAAATTCCAATGATGAAGTAATGCGGTAGTTGTCTTTCATACCAACATTCCAATACTAAAGTCTGAGACAGTTGTTTATTGCAAGTTATGACATTTTTCAATGTTGTTATCTGTTTGTATCAATGTAAAGGCTCAATTTTAATTTTAAGTTTGACATTATCGGACCACAACTAATATACCAGCAAGCTATGTACACCACTGGTCACATTTCCTATTATTATTATTCTTTTTATTGCTATTACTGTTTTATATCAATATAGGAACTTTAATTTGGAACCAAGAAAACCCTGTTCATCTTGGCATAGAAATGGAACCACCATCGTTTCTGAAACTTTTTCAATTCTGATGATAGTTTATGCTTTTTAATTTCGAAATTAAAATTATTAAAGAAAAAAATATTATGAAAAGCAATTATTGTGAATTTAAAAGAAAACAATAAAGAATAGAAAGCATTTAAAGCAATAAATGGAAAATTCTAGTTAAAATTGAATTTCACTTTAATCAAGAGTAAGATTTCAATAAAAAGTGTTTTTATTTCAATAAAATTTTAAACTGTTATTTATTTGTTTCATTTATGATTGTAATTTTGATTAAAAAAATATTTAAAAAATTTATGAGTTGAATTTATTTCCCTTTTTTCTTTCCTATGTTTAAGGAATTTGATCAACTAGAGACCATCGAACTAGCTTAATGTTACAACGTCAGGGCGAAGCTAGTGAAAGTCAAGAAGAGATTCACAACCCGTCCAGAGTAACCCTGAGATTTTTAGTCACAGGGAGAAACGGACGAAACACAGAAGAAGAAAGAAACAGCTATACCAAAACCAGGATTCGAACCCAGATTCCGACACAACAGCACACGGCAGACCACCATCTAGACCGCTCGGATAAGCCGGAACTATTTCCCTTCAAATTTTTTAGGATTTCTGTTTTTATTTTAAATAATAAATAAATTTTAATTGAAATGATACTGAAGTAGTTCGTACTAAAAATTACATTACAATATATTTTTAAACAGATGTAATCTTTATATGTGAAATAGAAAAGCAAAATGATCCTTTTTCGTGTAGATTTGTTGGCTTATAAAGGGTTGTTTCTCAAATGAATATTTAACTATTTCAGGGCAGTGTCTTAGCTTCGGTATTACAATTCCTGTCTTTTGACGTGACTGGGATTTCTACAGAAACAGCAGATTTAACTGAATTTCTTGTCATCCTATCTACATCCCAGATGTAATTTTCTTCTTTAATTTTCATAATTTATGTAATTTTTCAATGTACAATTGTTACTCTGCGAATTCCTTCCTTCCTTTCACAGAGTCTCCATTCGCTTTCTATTGAAATAAGTCCTTTTTTATGATTTCAATTCCATAATTCATTTCTGAAAAATCCGCAGTGAGTTTTCTTCCGTAGGTTTTCCGGTGTGTAACTAATTTAAATAGTAGCCTTGTTTGGATATTAATATTCTATTCTTTCCAGGTATCAAAACACACTATATTTGCTTGAATTCGCCATTCTTTCAGTAATATACTCGTTGTTGAACCACCTGTTAATTAGAAAACAGCAGCCTTTATTTCATTTGTTTATGGGATTGAAATAGAATGAAAATGGAAGATAACATATTACCTCAACTGGGATGATTCACGACATTCACTAGTAACTTTTGAAACTTCAAAATATTACATTGTTACATTGTTGTCTTTGTCTGAGTGCCAAAATTATTTTGAGAAATTACGATATATTGAAAATAAGTATTTCTTTTAATTGGCATTAATGTTTTTCAGTACCGGTACAGCAATTTCATCACTATAATATAACAATATACTATGTACTACTTTTGAAGAAGTACATCTTATCACTGTTTTTGTATTATAAAGCCAACTTTGCCCTACCTATAGTAATAATCCAAAAATTCAGCAATTGTTATCCAATCTGAAGTGTGGTCTTCAATTTCTCAACTTTAATTTTATCAAAATTGAAGAATTTCGAATTAAAACAAAAAAGAAAAGAAATGTTGCAATTTTACTATTTGATAAATTTTTAATTGTTTGGAAGCTCTAATTCGAAGCTCTAATTTGCAGATTATCTTTTTCGATGATTGGACTGAAACAATTTCAACTCATTTATGTGAAGAAAAAAGATAATTTATTTAAATTTGCGGAAGTTATTACAAAAATTAAAAAATTGATGGAAATTAATAAGCAATGTATTTATAACAAAATACAGAAATCGAAATTTAAAAATAACTATTGTAAATTAGATGTCCAAATTGATGGTGCCAGCTATTTATGTAAAAATATGATCCACTCCTGTGCCATTCCGTTTTGCGTGTGTGACATTTGGAAAACATTTTTTTTTTTTTTTTTTTTAAATGTTTATCAGTCTCATTAGGTATACTTATGAACTGTATACCTGTGGTATAGGACTGAGAATTTTGATCTAATAATCTAAAAGTTAAATCACCAATTAAAGATAATAAATATATTATTCACTTAAAATTAGTATTAATTTTATTCTTAATATTTAATTAAACCATCCACCACATCAGAGATCAATTTCTGTTTTATTTGTTTAAATGTTAGTTTCATTTTGATTAATATTTATTTGACTGAAAATTTTGTATTTAACGTAATTTGTTAACCTGTATCCAAAGTTGTTTTTAATTTTATCCAATTTAAAGATTTTATACCAGTTGTACCTAGTATTTATTTCTTCTTCTTGAGAATTTCTTTCTCTTACTACTTCAAAATAATTCTTTATCAAAATTTTGTATATAAATTTTTCATTGATTTTTAATATTCCATATTTTTTTCTTATTCTTATTCGTTCTTTGTTTGATTTATATTTACAATTTATGTATATATTATTGAATATTTTCATAGTCAATTTATTTATATTTTCTACTTGTTGTTTATTAATATGGATCTAACATTCCAGACCGTAATTTAAGAGAGAATCCACAAGAGATTTGTAAATTATAAGTTTTTGTTTAAATGGAAAAACATTTTTGATATGATAGAAAAGAAAAGAATATGAGTTCAACTTCCCTATTACAAACTCATATTGTCTATTCCAATTATATTTATTATCAATATATATTCCAAGGTATTTATATGTTGAGATTATTTCCAGTTTTTTACAATTCATGTGTTCATGACATCATTATTGCTTTGGTTAATATTTGAACATTCCATTTCATGTAAGTTTATTATTAGATTATTGTTTAAAATTTTGTTTTTATTTTTGTTTACCATAATTTTCGTTTTATCTCCATTTATTTTCATTCTATTTAAAGATGACCATTTGCTTATATTATTTATGTCTATTTGCAAATTTTTGTATGCTTGAATTTGGCTTGCATCTGTAGTAATCAGAATAACATCATCAGCATAGAGAAAAATTCTAGAATTGTTAATGTTGTTGCTAATTGAATTAATATAGATGTTAAATAAGAGAGGGCCTAAATTTGCCCCTTAGGGGATTCTTCTTCTCGAGTTATAAATTCGACTGATGTTATTCTCAATTTTAATCTTAAATTTCCTCTTTTTCAAGTAGTTTTCTATAATTTTATACACATTACCCCTTATTCCGATTTGATTAATTTTTTGAAGTAAAATCTTATGGTCAATAGAATCAAAAGCCTTCCTAAAGTCAATGAATGCAACATGTATAATTTTTCCATTGTTTAAAGATTGATTTATATATTCATTAACAGTGTTCAATAAATGTAAAGTGCTTTTATTTTAATCAAGGATTTTTCAATATATTTCTTATTTAAAAATCCAAACAAAAGTTCTTAAAAATAATATACACTTTAGCATATTCTTTTATGCAGAAACCTATCAGTTTGATATAATAGTTATTTTTTTAAATAGCTTTTTAAAAAACGTTACGTGTGTGACTTAGAAAAAAAGCAAATTTTGAGTAATGACATTAAATGATATATTTCTGTGAGTTTTATTGCCACACATTTAAATTAAAAAATATGGTAATAATTTATTTACCATACTATCTAAAATCGCAGTTAAAATTTAAATTTAATAAATAATTGAATAAATGAAAATTAAAAATCTGCGTTACGTGTGTGACACCCTGATCGTTACGTGTGTGACCATCCAAAGTAAAAGTTTGCTTTTAAAAATGCATGAGGATAAAAATATATTAATATTACATGATATTTAAACATTTATACAATAAGTCAATTATTAATTCTTTTTATTAATGTTTATTTAACCTTTCAAATCAATTTTAAGTTATTTAAATCAATTCTTATCTGAACAGAGTTACTTATAAAATTGAAACATCATCCAGCCTAAACATCCCTTTGTTAATTATCTAATACAAAAGAAACTTAACAAAAGTTAAAAGTTAAAAATTTGGAGTAAAATTCTTATCAATTACGTCAGCTATTAATAAAGTTTTAACCTTTTTATAACTTTTTAGTGTTTTAGAATGACATTTTTCCCAATTAATTTGACTGAATAATCTATATTTTATATAGTTTTCTAATCTTACACCAAAATTATTATTCAACTAGCTGCAAAGCCTGTCGGCTGACAGGCATAAAAAAATCTGAAAAATTATTTTATTATCAACTATCAAATATAAAGTTAATGTCATCTAAATACTATGCTAACTTGTGAACGAAGCTCCTACGGCAAAAATGGTTTTTGAGCTTCGAAATCAGCGTAAACAACTGAGTAAGAATGCCAAATTTCATTAAAATGGATGCAGTGGTAACAAACTTATTTGGTTTTGAACGTATGTTTTGTTAGTTTCACTTGTCGAGGTCAGTTCCGAAGAATAAATTTTCATGGAAACAACATGGAATGACACAATGAACTAATATTTTCATCCAGTGTCAGTACTTTTGATTCAATGGTACCATTGAGAACCAATGGATCTATCGTAATAGGTTAATTATATCGAGTTACAGACAGACAGACAAACTTACCCAATTTATATATATACAGTAAAACCCCGCTAATCCGGCACGTTCGGGACTTCGGTAGTGCCGGATTACCGAAAATGCCGGATGACTGAGCGCCGTCTAAAAATAGCCGTTATTGCGAGGATAGCGGAAATACCGCTAAAATAGAGAGTCAAAAAGGCTATTAATAGGTATCAGGCCATTTTTGCATGTTCTATTGTGATTTCTCTGATTTCGGTAGTGATGGAAAATGTTAAAAACAAAACAACAAAATATATTTTTATGTAATATTATATTGTAATACAGTACAATTACTGTATTTCGTATATTAAGTAATATAGTACAGTACTATGACATTATATATTAAGTGAAGTACATACATTCCGCGCCCGGAAGGCTTATTCAGTATAAAAAAAACCCTTAGACCGATGCCGGATTATTGAATGTGCTGGATTATCGGATGCCGGATTAGCGGGGTTTTACTGTATATATATATATTAGATTCGATTGATGATTTAATTTTATTTTTTTATTTTTTTTAATGTTTATCAGACCTATTTAGGTGTACTTCTTACCTGTACACCTGTAATATAGGTTCTGCGAATTTAATCTAAAGGATCATTTTCCACCCAAAAAAAAAAACGAAATACCAACAATAAATAAAGTTTAATTTATCTAAAGAATAATTATTATTTTTGACTCATAACGCCGAAAGGCATTTAAAACTCACCTTTATATAATCTAAATACTGCGCTAACTTGTGAACAAAGCTTCTAAAAAAACGGCAAAAATGGTTTTGAGTTTCAAAATCAGCATAAAAAACTGAGTAAGTAGCCAAATTTTGTTAAAATCGGTGCAGTGGTAACAAAATTATTTGGTTTTTAACGTATATTTTGTTAGAATTTTAGATAAAATTTCATGGAACCAACATGGAATGACAAAATGAAATGGAATGACAAAATATTTTATCCAATTTGAGTATCCTTGATTCAATGGTACCATTGAGAACCTTGGATATATCTTAAAAGCTTAATTATATCGAGTTACAGACAGACGGACAGACAGACAGACAGACCGACGAACTTGGCCAATTATATAAGTTGATTTAAAGCTTAAAAAGATTTTTAACCAATTGTATCTAGTTATTTTTTCATTATTCTTATTATTTTTTTTCCCTCTTGTTATTATAAATGTTATTCATAATTATTTCATACATAATTTTCTCTTTAATATTAAGTATTAATATTTTAAATTTGTTCCTAATTTTTTTTTTTTAATTTTTTCAAAATTTATTTTAAAATCTGTCACACACGTAACAACGTGACATATTTTGAAAGTTGTACAATTTTTTCATTTTTTAATAAATTTTTATATAACTTTACAAAAGTCATCTTAATATTCAGTTAAAAGAGAAAAATAAGTTTTGCGTTAAAATTTTGACTAAATTAGAAATTATAAAAACTATAAAAACGAGCGTGACAATGGCTTTATCTGCCTCTTCAAAAGTTTTCTAAACTATTAATTTTTTTACAAAATATACACTTCTAACTCTTCTCACAGTCTTGAGTATTTCATAAATTCATTTCTATTATTTAAAATAAATAAAGTTTTCAAAATATTTTTTAAATTCAGAAATCATCAGTGTATTTTAATTTCATCATTCTGCAATTTTTTATGTACTTATATATTAAAAGGTATTTTTTTTAATGAAATTTTAGTTAAATAACAAAAATTTCTGCATTATGAGAAAGAGCCTAGTTTTTCCTACAAATAAAATTCATTAACATTTTTCTATGTTAAAAAATATTTTTTTGCTGTCTGCACGGAATGGCCCTCCTATGGAGAGAAACATATATTAAAATTAGATGTGGTAGTATTTGGAAGTCAGGTAAATACTGGTTAACTAAAGAAGAAAGGAATTGTAGGTTAGAATGCAATAGCTTAGAGGAATGGAACCATATAATTATTGATTGTGAAAAAATGATAGAAAGAAAGAAAGAAAGAAAGGTGTTAGAAAACGAAAAAATTTCTAAAAGGAGTGGATAGTGGATTACACAGTTAAAGCAAAATAGAATTAACAAGGAATTACACTACCCTACAGTAATGGACCGGACACCTGCATATTTACATAAAATCAGACGAGATCGTCTAAGTGCATGTGCGAACGTGATCAGTGAGTTTCAACAGGCATCAGGGATTACATTGCGGAGTACATCACAGTCACAATACATTGCGGAAGGAATTGAACGCCCTTAAAATCCACAAACCACACATCTCACCATTCAACAGAACCGCGAGACTCAAGTGGTATTTGCAAAGTCGCAACTGAACTGTAGAGCAGTGGAAAACAATTTTATGGAGTGTAACGTGCCTCATCACCTTACACTCTCTTCCAGTCGGATGGACGTGTTTGAGTGTGGCGAATGCCAGGCGAACATCTTTTACCCGAGTGCATCGTTCCAACTGTGAAGTTCGGCGGTGGGGGAAATCATGCTGTGGGGGTGAGTCTCATAGTATGGCCTGGGACCATTGCATGTTGTTGCGGGAATCTTGAACTCCGAAGGCTACAAAGACATTTTGTTCCTACTCTCTGACAAATGCTTGGAAATGACGATAGTTACTTTCAGGATGACAATGCTCCATGCCATGTTTCAGCCTCTGTCCAGCAGTGGGTATGCAGAGATGGCTGTAAAGCGGCTTCCATGGCCTGCGCAGAGTCCCGACCTAAACCCTATCGAACATTTATGGGACGAGTTAGAGCATCGATTGAGGGCCAGGGGACCACGTCCGACATCTGTAGCTGCATTGGCCATGTTCTTGAAGCAGGAATGGACATAAAAATCCTTAGCTCTGTATCAAAACTTTGTGAAAAGCATGCCCCACAGGGGCATGTAATTTCAGTACGTGGGTGCCCATCCCACTTCTAAATCAGGTCCACTTTCACATGTTTCCAATAAAACGCACTGTTCGGTCCATTAGTGTAGGGTAGTGTATGTAAATATATTAAAGTATTTTTAGAGAAAATAGATAAGAAAGAATAAATAAGAGGTGTAAATAAGTTTATATACTAATAATATTATTGTTACTTATGATGTTACGATTATAATGTAATAAGGATATTATTATTGTTATTAGTCTTTTGCGTAGATATAAGTAAAAACAAAACTGAAACTGTATTTCCAATATTGTAAAAAGAAAAAACGGTGGAAGAATCTCACTTGTAAAGGATTAACACCTACATCAAGTAAAATAAATATTAATAATTAATAACTGATTTTTAGAATATTTATATTAAATAACATTTTTATATAGAAAAAAAAGTTTAATTATTCAATATTATTATTAATAATATTACTATTATTATAACACATAAAATATTTATATAATATTTTTTCACAATTATAAGCAGAAAGACGGAAATAAAATTATGATCTGCCGGACAGACTATATTTTTTTTATTAGTTCCTATTATTTTTGTTATGTCGTTCATTATTTATATTTATTTATATATATTGCCTGAAAGTTTTTTCACTTCCTTCCAGGTCATGGAATGTTGTTTTTAATTTTTAATTGCATTTTAAAAGTTGCACTCTGCCTCACTCTACCCTACAGTATTCTTTCGTTTCGATCGTAATTTCCAGACCATACATTAATGGTAGGGCGCTGGGTATTTTATGTGTGAAAGTCCACGTTTTGAGGAGTAGGCTACAAAACAGAAACTCAAATCAATTTGCATAATTTGGAACAAACACCAGTTTTAAGTTGGTTTGGTAGAAAATTCGAAAATTCTATAAAACAACTCATAACTCGAAAACTACTCAAACAAAGGTCCATACATGTGGTACTTCCTCGTACCCCCAGATGTCCGGAATCCCAAAAAAAATTTTCGACGTCACCTTTTGGACCACCCTGTATTGCCTGAAATATTTATATCAAAAACCTTTGAATATATGTATAACTTTGAATACATTACCTTAGAGAAATTACATTATAATTATTTAGGCAGACAAGTTATACCACAGAAAAATATATAAGATTTTTAGAATCGTCTAAAATTTTTTTAAGTCCAAGAATTTCGAGTTTATTACAAAATTTAATTTAAATCATTCATTCCTCCATTAGTTTTATGATCAATGAAAAATTACATGTAATATTGTATTCTATATTAAATAAAAAATTGTATCTTGTGGATAATCTAGTAAATAATGTCTACGATGTACACAGACATCATGTTCCGATGTATATAGAGAGGAGCCGTGTCCCGCGGTTTCACACGTGCTAATTCGGTCCTTTATGATGGTCCTTTATTATTATCGGAACTGTATGATGAAATTAAGAGATGATGTTCGAAATTGGATTAATATAAAAATTGAAATTTCGAAATTGAAATTAAAACATAAAATAAAAATAAAAATGAAAAACTAAAAAAGTAAAAAATTTTTAAAAATTAAAAAAAAGGAGGGGGGGGGGGTGGAAACAGGGAGGAACAAATAGAAGGGAAATTTTTGTTTTTCTTCTTTCCATTTGTGATTGGATTATTTTCGTTTGCCTTATTTTAGTTCTTCTCTTTTTTTGTTTCTTTATTCTATATTTTGCAATGGCCGGAATGGAGACGCACTCATTGTAAGCAAAAGCTGAATTTAAAATAAAAACAGATTCTAAGGATTTCCTTTTGAAATGTGTTTTACCTGTGTCCAATATTAGATCTTTTGAACACCTATGTTATTATAACAGTGAGCGATGGATCTTTTAAAATGCCGTTTTATGAAAAACTCAGGGAATCCATTTTGTTTTAGGAGATCGTGAACCATATCAAGCTCGTTGTTGAAAGCTTCATTGGTAGATGAAAGAGAGAATGCTTTTTTACGAACATTATGATAAGATTAATTTTGTATGATAATGAAGAATATGATGCATAGTTCATGGTTATTCCGGAGAAAGTAGGTTTTCTATACACAGATGTATTAAAACCTTTATCAGCAATAGTAATTAAAAGATCTAAAAAAGGCAATGTTAAATCTTTCTCGTGTTCAATATCAATTTTTATGTTGTCGTGATATCAGAAAAAATTTCACAAATTCCTTGTTTGATATCTTTGTTTGCAAAGGCTGTAATGTTTTTATAGAGGAAGTCCGAAAAAAGCTTAATTGCAGAGCCATTATAGTTAATAATAGGCCTTATAGGAATTAAGGTCTCACTATTTGATGCCTTGTGCAACTTCGTGAGTGCTTTCAGTTCAGGAATCTTTAATTTACTGTCTTTCAACTTCTCTGCGAACTGTTTAGAAATATCGTAATCAGCACACAATTTTTGGAAAATACGTATTTCGTAAAAATACGAAAATACGTCGAGATGGGAAATCTTTTTAGACTTATTTTGAAAAGAAGTAATATTAAAATTAAATATTTTGTCTCGCACTTTATGTAACAAACTGTCCAATCCCGGAATGAAAGCACACATCTTAAGCTGAGCAAATGTTGGATTGAGCACCATCTTACGGCATAACAGGTTGAAATTAATCCTCGCCTTTATACCATTAAGTTTTCTATTATTGTAGACAAATGCGTTGACGGCTGTACGTTGAGAAGATGAAAGTTCTTGTAATAACATTATGAACAGAAATGCAGCTGTAATCAAAAGTGCAAAGAGGCTTTTACGTGCACTGAACATATTATAAGTCCACAAATTAGAGCCGGTAAACCTGGTTAAGATTTGATATATTAATTTAATCAAAAAAATTATTAATGCACAACTATAACTTCCATTGCTGAATGCAATCATTTTCAATTATTACGCTTATGTATAAGGAATGCCTTGTGTAGGCCCTGTAGGAATATTATAATGATATGACGCCTTGCTACAGCAGCACCTGCACCGGGGGAATCAGGAACTGGAAACGTAAATATCAGCACATGTGGTTTCGGTAATCTATCGGGTCTGATCAAGCGGCCAATTATAAACAAAATACAGTTGTTTGGGAATTCTAGGTCCAAGAGAATGTTTTGTCTAATAAAAAACTGAACGCACAAATGAACACTTCTAAATATTTCTTTTAAACTATATGATGAAATTAAAAGATGTTCGAAATTGCATTAAAATAAAAAGTAAAATTTAAAATTAAAATTTAGAAATTCTAATTAAATAATAAAATTTAAATAAAAGTAAAAATGAAAAACTAAAAAAAACTAAAAAGCTTTTAAAACTAATGGGGGGGGGGGATCAGGGAGAAACACAAGAAAGGGCAACATTTTTGAATTCAAAATACAATTTTAGAAATAGTCACGAGTTCGTTCCCATCCTCAGAACCCAGCAAACCTTTGATAATTACGAATTATTTTCCCTCGACGTTAATTCATTATTTACGTCTATTTCACATAATTTGGTGTTTACAGCTATTCAACATATTTTGTATAAGAATCATATAAATTGCACGAATATTTTTGAATTTCAAGGTTACAATAACATCAGGTGAATTTACCCATTTATTTTAGGTACGTGGATGACATTATAGCCTATGCGGACAAAGATATCACACAAGGAATTTGTGATTTTTTTTCTGATATCCACGATAACATAAAAATGGATATTTAACACGAGAAGGATTCAACATTGCCTTTCTTATATCTTTTAATTTCGACTGCTGATGAAGGTTTTAATACATCAGTATAGAAAACCTACTTTCTGTGGAATAACTATGAACAATGCATCGTATTCTGCATTATCATATGAAATCAATCTTATCACAATGTTCGTAAAAAGAGCATTCTTTGAAAGAAAATCTAATATTACAAAATTAAGTAACTGAAAAAATATGACTACGCAGACTTACTTCAATATTTCAACTTTTTCATCAAATGTTTTCATCAGGAATATATCACATAAATGAGAAAAGAATGATTAAATCACTCTTCTTTTACATAAAAACAGAAACAGAATAAAAATCATTAATTGAATAACACGTTACACGTTGTAACGATTGTTAGTGACGTATATTATAACCATACATCGTAACTTAACTAACAAATCTTGTATCGATTGTGGATAACATGCATCGGCTGTTTCTAACTTAATTCTAGATAATAAAAAACCTTGTTAACAAAAACGCTACTTATTCGTAGTTAAGACACATTGTAGTAGTTCAATTTGCTAGTAATCCACTGACTCTTACTTTATAACACATATTACAGTATAAATCATAATGACTTAGAAATTTAAAAATTTAAACATATACTGGCTCTTAGTTTATAAAACATATTGAAGAATCAATATAATCAATATTACTCAAGAATTTAAAAATTTAAAACATATACCTGTACTGGATTTTTTTAATAATTTTAATTTCTGTTTAACGTAATTGTTATTATTCATTTTTTTTTCAAAAATATTGAAAGGAATATCATTCATTTTTAGAGATTTGTTTTTATTTACATACTTAGACATGTTTATAAAACCTGATTCTAAAATAAATCTTTCAGCTTCATTGCTAGTCTCGTATATAATGTTAACGATGGGGTTCTCAGGATTATGTTGCCAAATTGAAGCGTGATCTGCTCAATCTGACCCGCCTTTATTATTACTATTGAGAGCCCTAACATGTTTATCAATACTTTCTTTTTGGGATCTGCCAATGCTTCCAATATATATTTCATGTCAATCCCTACACTCTAACGAATAAATAATACCCATTTTGAAAAGTATATTGGTTTTGTCTTCATGGTATAGAATTTTTACTTTATTCTCACAGCATATTTTCTTCACATTTGTATCAACTTTGAAACCTAATAGTAAACTTATATATTTATAATCATTTTGTCGTATTTCTTTAGGTATTTTTCAATTCATTCTTTACCTATTAATGTTTGTTTTAATAAAATTGACAGGATATTCATTAGCTTCTAATTTCTTCCTTAGTTTGTTAATCTTATCATTCCATAATTTAGTGTGTTCTGTATTTTAGTTATTCTTAAAGATTATTAAAAATTTTAGCTTTTTTGTGTGGGTATGTTGTGGTTTGAGTTTAAATTTAGAATATGATCACTTTGATATTTTTTCTGATAGTGTTCATAT
>JAFIDM010040518.1:0-10727 GCA_023159025.1 Thereuonema tuberculata
CAAGTTTGAAGAAGACTCATTACCGATTCAAAAATTACCAGGGAAAACAAACAAACAAACAAACACACACACACACACACACACACACACACACACACACACTGATATTATAAACCTAAAAAAAAATGAACTTTTATATAACGTAACTAAACTTTTTAGTTACAAGAAAAAAGTAGTTTTACTCTTAAGTAAAATGTTCTTTAAGATACGCAGGAAATCTAAAGAAATATAAACACTTTGACTAAATTCTTTGTGTTTCGTGTGTATTGCTGCATTATTCTCTAAGTTTTTCTCATTTTTCAGTGTTTTGGCTGTAACATAAAGTCACCAAATGATCAACAAATACTAAACTCTAATCAGATCTATGTAACAAAGGTAAGTTTGTAGATCGGTAAATTATTTTCCAAAAATAGTCTTAATTGCAATCTAGTTTCTAAATTAGGAACTGGAAAACGTGAATTCCTATCAATACAAAGTTTTGAGAATTTACAATAATCAGAAATAATAATAATAATATTTTTTTTTTTTTTTTTTATTATTATTTCTTAGTTATTTTAAATTACATTTCAGTCCCGTTAGGAATATAAATTCCTATCAACAGGTGCTGTATTTATTTTAATACAATAATTATATTAAAAAAAATTACATTTAAATAAAATTTATAAAAATTACAAAATCAACTTCCTCAAACAATTTGAAACAAAAATATCAACAAATTCGCACAACATAAAATTAACAAATTATTAATTAATATTATCTAATATCCAACTTTTTACATTATTTTTTACAATGGAAATTCTTTTACAATCTTTAAAAACATTCCAATTTACATCATTAAAGGTTTTCTCAATTATATAATTTAAATTTCTTATACCTTATTCATTATAGATATAAGGATAATCAAGTTTTATTCTATTTTTATTTCTCAAATTATAATTTTCTTTTATACTTTCATCTTTTAATTTAACAACGCTATAAAAATTCTTTATTATTATATTATATATAAATTTTTGCTTAGGATATAATATATTGTATTTTAGTAATATTTGTTTCCTTTTATTAATATTATTCCAAATGTTTTTAGGAAATATCAACTTTAAAACTTTGGTTTGTAGATTTTTTAAATTTTCCAAATGTATATTTCCTATATTTGCCCATATATTAACTCCATAATTTATTAAAGAATCAAAAATTGCAAAATAAATTAAAATTTTTGTATTAAGTGGAAGAATATTTTTTTATATAATAAAATATATATATGGTTACATTTAGTTTTTTATATAAAATATTTAAGTAGTTATCCCATGTAAAAAAAATCATTTATAATTATACCTAAATATTTAAAATTATTTATTATATCAACTTCAGTACAAGAAATACATTTTGTACTATTTCCATGTAAACAGTCATGTGAATGTATTAGGAATGTAATTTTTTTATCTACTATTTTCTTTTTGGGTTTTATTAATATTCCTTTTGTTTTTTCATTATTAAGAACAAGTTTATTATCATGAAGCCATTTTTGTAAAATATTAAAATTGTCCTGTAAAGTTTTATTCAAATTCTCCAAATTTAAACCTGATGTATATATTATTATATCATCAGCATATACATATATATAAGAATCTTTTAAAACATAAAAAAGATCATTTAAAAAAATTATAAATAAAATTGGCCCTAAATTGGATCCTTGTGGCACTCCAATATTAATTGTTTTCCTTTTACTTAATATTTTATTTATTTGCACATAAATCTTTCTATTTTCTAGATAATTTTTCATAATATTAAATATTTTACCTCTTATTCCATATTTTTTCAATTTAATCAAAAGCAAATTATGATCTATCAGATCAAAAGCTTTACTCAAGTCAATAGTTATTAATAGTATAAAATGATTTTTATTTAAATTTTTATTAATATGCCCACAAAATTTTTCTAATAATAATAATAATAACAATAATAATAGAATTTGTATGATTTCTTTCCTTTTTAAAATTTTTTTAACTTTAAATAACTGTTTTAAAACTTTTTTTTTTTTAATCTTCTGTGATTTAAATAATCCAGTACATCTAGTGAATTTGATTGTAAACACGGCGAATGTTTCCCAACATATGCTGCCATCTAGTGAGAAAGAAGAGAAATAAGGAACAGAAAAGTGTTTTGTACAAGACTCACAAAACGAGTTTCTCTACTTGAGTTCACCTTTACATGTAGCACCACTACGTAAAATAAAATAGCAAAATTGTTTACGAATATAATATTCTATCAGAGCCTGACGCGATCGGCGGGGTTCGCGCCGTACAAGAGGAAGAAACACTGCTGAAACGGAGCAAATTTCAGAGAACATACCGGAATTCAACCCCCCCCCCCCCAACAGACATACACTAAATTTTATCAAACACGCAATATGCATTAAAAATAAATAAACAAAAACAATTACATACAGTGGCGGACTTACCATTAGGCACACTAGGCACGTGCCTAGGGGCGCAGCCTTTGAGGGGCGGCAGCCAAAAGAAGTTTTTTTTTTTTACTTGTAAATTATGAAAAATTATAAAAACTGATGCTGTAATTGAAGAAACAGTGGAAAATGTTTGTTTTTGTATTGGGTCCGATTCCGAAACTAACAGAGTGACAATGATAGTGGCATGATGATGATGATTAAATTCATCAGCGGAATTCTGATGAAGTGAATATTTTTGTCTATTTAAGTATATTGAGGACATTGTTTAATGATTACTTTTATTTCTGGCAAAAAGTCACGAATTAGTGTTTTTCGTTAAAAACAGTTACGATCTTTCATTATTAAAAATTTAAATCGTCACCTGCAATATTTTTGATTAGTTTTGATTATTCTAACGATTTTATTTTGGTGTTTTGATTGTCTATTATTACAACAATATTAGTTTTATTTTAGTCTTGTTTTCATTCCATTATATCAAAGCTTGCAGTTGTAATTCATGCATTTATTATTATTATTATGATAATTATTACTATTGTCAATCTAATTCTATTTTTAATCTTTTGTGTACAAGTGCGAATGCCAATGATCTTAATTTGTATATTTGTAAATGTTCTGATGAGTTTTACGGGATTGTTTTTAGACAAGTTTTTTTTAACTGTCAACAATTAAATGTTAAATAAAATATTATTACCAAAAAGTGTATATATTTGTTACTTACATTAATTAATATAATTTATATGTAATTACGATTTTTCATAAATAAATAAGAAAGAGTATAAATATAACAGTTCTTAAACAGGAAATCAGTTTTATATATCGTTATGGTTAACATATTAGTATTTGTAACATTAGGATATTAAATTTGTAATCAAAAGCGGTTACGCAGTAAATACAGGTACAGTGATAATTTGCCTACGACATTAAAAAATAATGAGTAACAAACGAAAAAAGTTAAGTGGTGCAGCATTCCGCAAAACTGTAAAGTGAAAAGCGTGAGAGAGAGAGAGAGAGAGAGAGAGAGACTAACCTTTTAAAATCTGTGAAAAGACTTGACAGTTATTTTTCTAAAAGAGGGTAAATAGATGAAAATAGCCAACATGAAAACGAAGCCAAAATGGTGAAATCTGTGATAAGCCAAGTAGGAGTAGGACTATTAATACGACTAACAATGAAAGTGGTAAAGTTCAAACTGTTAACACAGTTTGAAGTCTCTGAAACAGACAGTGATAAATGTTCAAATGTTGTCCTGAAATTAAAAGCAATAATAATGAAACAGTCGTGCAAGTGGACAATTTAAATGGCACTGGACTTGTAAGAGATGATCCTATTGAATGGATAGTAAATGATGCTACGATTGAAATTATACTATGTCGTAGTATTAAACAAAATAAAAACTGTGATTTTTCAAAGTCCAAAAGGAAAATTGGAGACAAAACAAGATGTTTACAGAGAGTACTTTTTATCGTCAATTAGCTAATGGTGAGATAAGGTCAAGGGACTATTTAGTTTATTCTCCAAGTAGTGGCGCCGTTTTCTGCGCTCCATGCAAGCTTTTTGGTTCAAAATATGTGGCTTCTGCTTCTACCAGATCAAAACTTTCTACTGAAGGCATATCAGATTGGAAAAACATTGCAAGTATTTTGTCCGCACACGAAAACTCGCAAGAACATAAAAATTGTGTGTTTGATCGTTAACACGAAAAAAGAGCTTAGGAACTATTACAGGTCAGTATAATTCGTATGCAGGAGCTGAAACTAAATACTGGAGAAATGTTCTTTTTAGAGTTTTTGCGGTTGTAAAAAAATTAACAAGCAGAGGCCGCCCTCTTCGCGGTTATGATGAAAAATTTGGTTCTTTGCACAATGAGGAATTTATGATTTCATTAGAGCTGATTGCTGAATTCGATCCCCTTTCTGGCTAATCACATTGAATGATATGGTAACCCTGGACCAGGACAAACCTCCTACCTTTCTTCAACCATATGTGATGAAGTTGTCGATTTACTTGCTAGTAAAGTTAAGAAGATCATCGTTAATGATATCAAGAATGCCAAATACTTCTATGTAGTAGTAGACTCAACCCCAGATATCTCTCACACCGACCAAGTGTCTTTTGTAATAAGGACACAAATCAGAGAATTTGGCTGACACTGAGTTAAATGTTTTAGATTCACATTCCATTAACATCAATGACTGTCGAGGGCAATCCTTTGATAACGCAAGTAATATGTCTGCAATTTATTCCGGCTTACAAGCTCGTATTAAAGAAATTAACCCCAAAGCGCTTTATGTCCCGTGTGCTGCACATTCACTCAACTTAGGGGGCACATGTGCTGCAAGCTGTTGCCAGAAGGCAAGCACGTTTTTGAATTTAGTACAAAATGTATATAATTTCTTTACAGTTTCTGCAAAACATTGGGAGAAGTTAATGCAGTGCCAAGTACATAAAAGTAAAACTGTAAATGGTTTATCTGATACAAGGTGGTATGCATGTGAAGAGGCTTTCTGTGAAAACTGGGAAACTTAATCGAAGCCCTACACTTTTTCTAAAATGACCCCTGTAAAAAACCTCTTGTAAGAAATGAAGCTTGTGGTATTTTGAATGGCATGTACAGATTGGAAACTGCATTAATGTTGGAGATTTGGACAGATATTTTAGAAAGGTTTGGAAAAGTAAGCGAAATTCTCCAAAGTGTTGATACGTCCATTGAAAGAGCAAACCGACTATGTGATTCTCTTGTAGAATATATGGACTCCCTTCGTGACATGTTTGACATATACGAAAAGAAGGCAATGGATGGATGTGAATGGTGTGAGTGATTGTGACACTTCTTTTAAACGCTAGCAGAAGAGTAAACGTTGTCCAGATGAAGAGAGTGGAAATGAAGTCCTTCTTACAGGGAGAGAAAAGTTTATAGTGAAAACCTTTTATGTTATTATTGACACTTAAAAGTTTTTTGTTTTTTTTAATAAATGAGAAAGTCATTTCAAACCACTGCAACTAAGTAACACTTATCTAGCAGCTCTAATATCGTACAAGTTCACTCAGTGTTAGAATTCATGCCTTTGCGTGAATCTATTTGATACTTGCATTTTTCACGCAGTTTTTACTCATTTCACCAGATCTGAAGGTTTAGTTCTCTTTAGTCTTCTCGTTACCCTTCTGTAATTAACAGATGTTGTACCGAGGCATTAGTATGATTGTGAAGTCTTTGTTCATGCCTCACTGCAGTTTGTTTTATCACTTCGTGGACAGTATTCATTTTTAGATCTTTATGAATATCATCATTTCTAACGTACCAAGGGGCACCAACAATTCCTCGTAGCACTTTATTTTGAAAGTTTTGTATCATTTTTAAATTAGTCTTCTTAGTACAACCCCAAAGTTGTATTCCGTACATCCAAACAGGTTTCAGAACTTGATTGTAAATTAGTAATTTATTACCCATATTCAGTTCAGATCTTCTTCCAAGTAGCCAATACAGTTTTCTATATTTGATATTAAGTTCTTCCTTTTTCTTCTTAATATGCGCCTTCCATCTCAGCTTAGCATCCAATGTCATTCCCAGGTATTTGACCTCCTTTGCAATCGGAATTATTTGTGATTCAATTAAAACTGGAATATTCTGTATTTTTTTATTTGTAAAGTTAACATGTATAGATTTGGATCCGTTAAGTTGTATTCTCCACTTTTTGATCCAACTACTAACTCTATTTATGGCATGTTGTAGCTTTCTTGTTGATTCCTCTATCGTATTTACCCACTGCTAAAATAGCGGTGTCATCTGCAAAGGTAGCCATTGTTATTGTTGCATCTTGTGGGATGTCTCTTTTATATAATAAGTATAGTGTTGGTCCAAGAACACTTCCTTGTGGTTCTCCTGCAGTAATTTCTTTAAAATCTGAATATTCACTTCCGTGTTTAACATGAAAGATCCTTTCTGACAAATAAGATTTCAAGATTTCACACAGTTGTCCAGGAAAATGACACTCTAGCTTATAAATCAATCCATCGTGCCAAACTTTATCGAAGGCTTGAGAAACATCTAAGAAAATACTCGAACATACTTTCTTTTTTTCCAGGGTCTCCTCTATTACATCAATTATTCTATGAACCTGTTCTACTGTTAAATGTTTAATACGAAATCCAAACTGATGATTTGGAATTAATTCCTTTTCTTGTATATTCAGATTCAGGCGTTTTAGCAATAATTTTTCAAATACTTTTGATATTATTGGTAGTAAGTGAACTATTAAAAAGAAAAGAAGCATTATTCTATAGTAACTGATAGATTTTCAGTCTTCTTCTGACCTTTCAAACACACAACCATCAGTAATTTTAGAACATGCAGCAAAACTGCAAAACCTTTACGATACTGATCTAGAGTCATCATTTGGAAGTGAGTGCATGCATTTTTCAAAATTGATCAAGTGCAATAATGTCAAATGCACACCTCTTTCTATGAGCAAGTTCCTCAGAGAAGAGAACTTGCAGGATACATTTCCTAATGTAGAAATAGCTCTGCTTTTAGCAACTGTTCCGCAGAAATATCATTTTCGTCATTAAAGAGGATTAAGTCATATCTACGTTCTACCCTAAAGGAAGAAAAATTGAATTCTTTTGCAATTCTTAACATTGAAACCGAGATCCTTAATAGCGAAGAGTTTGGATTTGAACAATTAATAGAAGAATTTTCTGCTACGAAAGCAAGGCGTAAACGTTTAATGTTAGAATATATTTTCATAATAACTTAACAGTTTTGTTTTCATAGTAAAACAATTAAACAATACTATATATTCCACATGCAAAGAAAATTAATGATAATGATTTTTTTACACTATTTTTATCATTATAAACTATTAAATCAAAAAGGACAAATATGAGATTAAGTGAATTTCTCCTGTTTGTGTTAAAAAAGTATTACTTCACAATCAATTCGTCGCCAGGAGTTTCGCATATAAGCTATGATCTTCATTTAACATCTATATCAACCAACGTCCATCTAAATAAATCTCTTCTTCAAATATATATAACGAACAATCTGTACACGGGAGATGGTCTAGTAAAAATTCAAAATAATTAATTTCACTATGCCTTTCTTGGAAAAAGCATGAATAAAAGGGTGCCAATCACGGCAAATTAAAAATCGCCTATTACGTTGAGACCCCTTTATTCGCGAAATATAAAGGGGTGGCCGGCCGAATCGTGCCTAGGGGCGGCGCCATAGGTAAGTCCGCCACTGATTACATATTGTGGGATAGAGCCAAAAATGGTGATAAGACTTTAATAATCAAAGTGAGAATTAATTTTGAATAAACGCCAATGAAACGAATAAGATTTGCATCATATGACTAACGACCTTTGAAGAATATCATTAATTTTGGTAATGATCAGAATTTTGTCCTGTGAACGTATCTTCATTTTCTTATATAACATTCTTCATTCCACAAAAAAAGTGAAGTAATACATAAGCTTTTGCGTTTTGCGAATATCTCAAAATCGAATTTTGGCGCTTGGTAAATGATGCACAATACCATTCTTAGGGAAGGCGATTTTCGAAAGCTAATGCTAATGATGCTGCAGATTTCAGTCATTACACAATCGATAGCTAAACGTATACATAATTGTACATCTAATTAAATAAATAAATACAGTAGAGCCCCGATTACCCGCGAGCCCCGCGAAATTTTTTTTTAATTACGAACCTCAAAAAAAAAAAACAATTTTAAACCAAGCCAACAACAGGGAAAATACAATAGGCCATACAGTGCGAAGGTCGAAAATTACTGACAAGTTTATTGTGCATCGTGATCCTGTAGGCCTTCTCGGAATTTGTGGATGCAAACGTAGAACAAAGGTTTCAGCTATACTGCACATATTTTATAAGTTTTACATATTACATATTTTATAAGTTTTACATATTACATATTTTTTTGTACAATAAAACGTAATTTTTAATGGTGAAATATTTTTTTTTATGTTTACACCTCATTTTTAGTCTTTTTTCGGGTTATCCGCGATTTTCGTTATCCGCGAAGCCCTTGCCACCCAATTCCACGGATAATCGGGGCTCTACTGTAAATAAAATCTGTCTGTAGCCTGACAGTTTAATGCTAACAATAATATTTGTTTTAAAAGTTTGTATCAATTAGTCTTCTTTTATTAAAAGGTTTTAATTGAAATAAAATAAAATAATGCGGTATAAATAAATTAATAATAAATTGAAATATCAATATAATATGCTACTGCGCAAAGACGAAAGAATTCTAGGTCTACAAATTTCAAGAATTTTCACAGAATTGTTCAATTGGGCAAATTATTTTTAAAATCAAAATCGATCTTGATTTTTCTTTTTTTTAAGCTTTCAGTAGAAGTTTCAGACGATATAATAATACGATATTTCGAATCAGAGTTGCCGTCATTATTGATCATTAATTATTAAATTGATTTCATTTTGTTTGCATTAAAAAGAAAAAAAAAATGATTGAGATTGGAGGGAAAGCCAAGTGTATTTGTAATCTACGGATTTTACTTAATAAATATTACTAATATTTTCCATTATATTAGTGTGGAGATTAATATTTATAATTGGGATCTAACACACTTTAAAAAATTCTTCATTACATGTTGGGGGGTCCAGGTTCGGATCCCTTCGTTAAATGATAATCTGATGAAAGGGTCCGAATCTGGACCCCGCCACATGGAATGAAGAATTTTTTTAAAAATATGTGTTTTTTAAAGTATGTTAGGTCTCAATTGTAAGATATTAGAGGAAAAGGTGTAAAAACGGGCATAGGTGTAAATATGGGCACCCTTTCCCAAAGGGTTGTGGGAGGTGCTGCAGTTTTATTATGAGACTTTAAACGGCGCCACTTGTTGTTACAAGATAGCAGAGAGCATTTGGTAACTTTGTTTCAAATAGTATGGAAGCAGCGTCAATTATTGTGCGAATTGGTGTTTTTTCTGGACTGCAAATATTTGACAGGTATTTGAAATTGTTTTCTTTTCATGTCCTTGTGGTTAGTTTAAAATAATTTCACAGTGATATCTGGAAAGCGGAAATCCTAAGCTACTTTTAGAAGCCCACCTTTAGTCACTCACGCTTTTAGGTTAAATGTGATAGTGGCAATCTTGCTTAGGTGGGGTTGGTGTAAATACGGGCACCATTTCTTGGTGTAAATATGGGCCCCCATTTAAAGCCTCTCCTTCGAGTTATCCTGATATACAATCACATAAGGATCTAGCCATGCTAATTGATGAGGCTGCTGAAACACCGCAATGTTCCCCGGGAACTTCAAATGCAGTTTCTCCGTTCGATATTACTCCTGTCCCCAACATTAAGAAGAGAACCAGTACTCGGGGACGTAAATAATTTTTGATTTGATTTGATTTGATTTAATGTTCATTTAAAGTTCTCAAATATATAACTTGCTCTTTGTATCGTTTTGTATTGTTTTATCCTGTTTTAAAATATTTTAAACCATTTTTTTGTGAGTTTTTTGGAGGGGGCCCATATTTGCACCCCATTTTTTCAGATGCTTTTTTTGAAGCTTTTTGTAAATCTTCGTTTTCGAATTAAAATAATTGATATTGCTACCGACCGTTTGGGACTCGGTCGGTGGCGGGGGGTAACGGACTGCGACGAGAGCCAGAGCTTTAAAACCAAAGTGTATTTTATTAAATAATAGTCAGTGAAGTGATACAGATAAATTCGAATAACGAAAATGTCCTTCGGATAGGCTGACTTCTCCTAGTCTTCTGACGCTCAGCGGACGTCTCAGGATTCTTCCGGGGACAGGTACTGTGATGCCGGCGTCGGTTATCTTTCACGATGCCTTTCGAACGTTTGGCGGTCGCCTCAGGGTTCTACGGGGAACGGGTGCTCGGATTGGGCGTCGGTTGTCTTCCACGATGCCCCTCTAACGATCTGCGATCACCTCCGGATTCTAACAGACTTCACTCGAGGTCGGTTGCCTAACGAACCTCTTCTGCTTCTCTTCTATCTCCTGGCCGGAGATCCTCTAGTGGCTGGGATCCACCAAACTGTAACTTCCCTCTAGCTTCGAGTAGCTACCTTTTTTCAGATCTTCTGTCCACGACCTGTTCTTGAACGACCTGCTCCAATTGGAGATCTTCCTAGCTGGGCGGTTGCCCACAGTTGAATTACTAAACGATTCCCTCCTTTCTCCGGGACCGGAGTCTGTTCTGTGGCCTTCGCCACCCGACTGACTGCAAAACGTACTCCTCTTATCTTCGGGACTGG
>JAFIDM010040519.1:0-13073 GCA_023159025.1 Thereuonema tuberculata
AGAATCTTCTGAAGGTACTGCTGGGCCGTCAATGTTCTCCTGATCACCATCAGCGGAGATCAAGAATTGTAGGGGATGGCTTCCGACACCATGACGCCACCAGCCCTGATGATGTATCGCTCATTACGGAAGTGCGTATTTGTGCGCTTCTTTACACTAGAGTAGGGTGTTTATCCATGTTCAGACAAAACCTGGATTCGTCACTGAACACGATTCGTTGCCAGTCCACAATCTGTTTGCCAACCGCTCACTACGTCACTGGAAATGAAGCCGCCAACATCACTGCAAACGAGGATGGTGGGATGTTAATGGCAGACAGAATAAGGGATGTCAAGAATGCAGCTCTGGAACTCGCCACCCAATGAACAGATAAAGAGATTTCTAGTGATGGCGATAAATGTTTCTGGTTGCTGGACGGAACTTTTGGATCAGTTCGCGCCTGATAAGATCTTTTCTCCCTTCTGGAGGTCTCACATTGCCTTTCCTGCATGGGTCTGTTCCTTCACACGCCGCATTGTACATTCCGAAGTGTCCAGTTAGTGGTCAGTTCGACGAAAGAATCAGCCTTCCTCTCGTAATCCATCTATACGATCTCTCACAATTATTGGCAATTAATATTTTTTTTTAATTTTTAAACTTTTATGCAAAGCTTTTATTAGAAAGCACGTTAATAATTATACAGTTGTAATATTGTTTCGATTATTTTTTTTTAATGTTTATGTAAACGGACCTTGTCCGGACGGAAGATCACCGGCATATACTTATACTTATGTTACGAAATATGAAATGTGATTTGTCCGATGCTAACACATTCATGAAAGATTATTAATTTCGATTATATTTGGTAATTTCTCATTTTGCCATCGGTTTCCTTCAGTATGTTATTATGTAAGAGGATACCCTAGTTTTTCGTGATATTGTTGACTGCATTATAATGAAAAGTTTGGTTAAAGATCAGTATTCAAACAGTAGCCGAAAACTTTCAAAAACCCAATTTCCAAAATACACAAAATATTTATATTGTTAATAAAATATTCTTGACCTGAAATTGCAAATAAAATTGCTGATATTTTCCTAAACATGCAGTGATGATCAAATATTAAATAATAAAAATACCAAGAAAAACTTTCTTTGCTCTCCCGAAGTCATGGCATTGCCCGTAGAGTTTTCGAGAGCATCGTGGAGATATTACTGATGGTAAACAAATATGAATGCATTTGACGAAGCAGAATGTGTTGACAACATACTCACATAAATAAATGCTATCAAACATACATTTATTGAAAGTAATTTTCGAAGAGATATAACACGTCTCTTCTTCTTCAGCTTAAAATTGTAACGAAATAAAAAAAGAATTTAAATAACAATTAAGGAAGACTACGTGAATATAATGTTACATCGATTGTTAAAAAACAATTGCTATTAAAACAATTACAATAATTTAAGAGTAGTACAAGTCATTAACCATTAAACACATCTAGTTTTACTTTGTTTTTACAACTTTCACAATTTTTATTGACTATTTCCTTAGCCATTCTTGTTATCCTTTCATTCACTTGTATCCCATCATTTCTATTTAAATTACTACTTTTTGTGTTCCTAATATACATGCTTTCTATGATTTTTCTTGTCTTATGTTCTTTTTCCACGCATAAGATTTTAATCTCATTATTCATACAATGAGTTTGCTGAATACAATGTTCTGCCACTTCAGATTTGGTTATTGATTTATTATTTATGTAGCCATCGTGTTCCATTACCCGTTCCTTTAATGTCCTTTTACTTTCTCCAAGATAGAATTTCCTGCAGTTCAGACATTCTATCTTGTATACAATTCCCATTTCATGTTTTTTGTCATACATATTTAATTTATTACATACAATATTTTTAATTTTATTTTGAAAAACAAATCCAATTTCAATATTAAAATTCTTACAAATTTTCTTAATTTGTAAACTATTTTTATTCATATATGGTATAAAAAATCTCCTTTCGTTTTGTACATTTAATTCCTTAATTTTAAATTTATTGTAATTTTGTATAGCTTTATCTATGAAATTATCATTATAGCCATTATTTCTTAAAACAACTTTCATGTTTTCAATTTCCTTCAAAAAATCATCTTCTGTACTTGTAGATCTGTCAATTCTTTGTAAGTAGTTATCAATAATGTTTCTTTTCACTCCTATATCATGCCCAGAATCAAAATTAAGTAAATGATTACTTTTATATTCTTTTTGATAATGTTTTAACACCAATTTATTTATTAGGCATAAATCCAAGAAATTTAATTTGTTGTTCAATTCTTTCTCCATTTTAAAATTAATCTTTTTGTTTCTTTTGTTTATATCCTTAAAAAAATTATCAAACTGTCTAATAGTACCGTACCAAACCACCAATATATCATCTGCATATCTAAAGTATTCTAAATTATATTTACATTCTTTCAAAAATTTGCATTCAAAGTTATTCATATATATATTACATAATAACCCTGACAAAGGAGAACCCATTGGGAATCCTTTCACTTGTTGGAAAATTTTATTTCTATGTTTGAAATATGTGTTCTTAGTAATTATTTCTACTAATTCCATTAATTCAGAATTGTTTAACTTATATTTTAACAAGATTTCTCTGTTTTTAAATGTCAAATCTTCAAGAATCATTAAAGTATCCTCAACTGGTATATTAGTATACATATTTTCAATGTCAAGGGAGAATAGATGGAATTTCCTCTTGTTGTTATATAAATGTTGAATTTTTTGGACCAAATCATTTGTGTTTTTTATTATAATTTCTTCTTTAGGAAGCTTGAAATTTTTTATAACACCATTAACAAACCTAGCCAAGTTTTGCACTGGGCATCCATATGCGTTTATTACTGGACGCATAGGATTATTGTCTTTGTGGGTCTTTATTCTGCCTTCAAACGTCGGAGTTCTGCATGAGTCTTTCATAATCTCTTGTTTTAGTTTGAAATCTATAGAACCATTGTCACTTAAATTTTTAACTATGTCCTTGACTTTTTTGTACAATTTGTATGTAGGATCCTCATCCAATTCAACATAATGTTCCTTGTCACTTACTAATTCATCCAATTTAGATAGATAATCTTCTCTGTCCATTATTACTAGATGATTACTCTTATCTGATTTTGAAATGTAAATATTTTTGTCTTTACCTATGTTTCTTAAAATTTCAATCTCTTCTTTATTTATATTGGTAACAGGATTATTACATTCCCTTTTAAATTTATCAATTTCTTCAAAGAATTTTTGTTTTTCTTGATTTCCTAAATATTCAGATATTATATTTAATTTGGCCAATGTTTTTAAGTCAAGACTCTCTTCTTTTTCCACAACAAACTCTAACCCTTTATTTAAAAGACATATTTCCTTCTTACTAAATTTTCTTTTACTGAGGTTTATGACATAATTTGATTTTATATATTTTCTTAGTTCTAATTTTCTTTACCTTTCTTTCTCTAGCTTTGCGTTTGTGACCAATATATTTCCTATGGTTCCAAGACATAATCAGAGTGTAGTCATCATATTTTAGTCTTCTTTTCAAGGAGATGTTTATCCTTTCTTCATCTTTCAAAAGTCTCCATTATTTTAAGCTGAAGAAGAAGAGACGTGTTATATCTCTTCGAAAATTACTTTGAATAAATGTATGTTTGATAGCATTTATTTATGTGAGTATGTTGTGGATTTATAATAATAGTTCTAGAAGAGAAGAAATTAGGAAGAAATATAGAATGTGTTGACCTCGAGATGGACATTTCCATTCAACCAAGGGGTGATAGTGACAACTAATTTTAATCATTTCGATATCTTTTCATTCAAATTAGACGCTTCCTTCATGGTGCTTCCATTTTTTGAGTGTGAATATACGTAAGCACATAGTTTGCTTCCAATTCTTTAATTAACTAGCAACATTTCAATTTTAGGATTTATCTGGTATAGATATTGTATGTTTCAAATTCAGATTAGACTTATTTCCGGATTAAAAGCACGCAATCACAAGGAACATCCTCGATTCAGTGGATTTTCATTTTTGCATCTGTTCGTCAGTTCTTTAGTGTTTTTAAATTTCAGGAAAGGAAGGTACTTTTGTGTCTCCTGTGAGCAATCCTCAAAACACCACTAAATTCTGTATTTTCAATTTAATAAATAAAAAGTAAATAAAATCATTCGTAACGTTTATCGTACTGTTGCCAAGGAATGATAACTGTAAAGTTTTAAGTTGTTAATTCTAAGTGGAAATCAAACAGGAGAGTAAAAATAATCAGTGGTCGGAATCTATTATTAATAAAACCAACACATGGAAATCTTTAACACATTTAATTTGGCGACAAAAATTACAACAGGCTTGCTCATATCAAGCTTACAGATAATTCTATCTTTTACTAGAATTAAATAAACTTCAATGTCTTTAAATTAAAAGTTCTTTGCTTCTATTCTGCATAACTTGCTTCTGATCAGCAACGAGGGCTTCATTCGGCAAACTAACACATTTCCATTACTCTTTGCTGAAGTTGCTGTCAATTAAATTTTCCAATTCTCTTCTCTTCTATGACGACCTCACTAACATGCAGTTTCAAAAGTTCCATAATTTTAGAATCCCTATTTTCTACTTTAGAAACTCTACTGATAAAAGTTCGCCACTAATTTCAACTTTAAAGAATTATTTCGCTGAATTCTCTAGATCCAAAATGATTCCCAGTCTCTGATATCCTGTAGCCTAACTTGCTTCTAACTTTCCCATTTAAATAACTGAAACTGCTCAAGTAAAGTTCTAAACCGTTGAATTCGTTTGTCGAACAGCTGTTGATATTTCAATCACCTTCGTTTAAGCCTTTTTATCCTTGCTTGTATCTGCATATTGATTTCGGGCATTGGCTTTTACTATCATAGAGGTTTCATCACGGCATTCGAATAATCTTGGGTGTATCATGTAAATCTAGCTGGCGGCAATTATCGTCTTTCTACTTCAAACTTTTCTGGATAGGCTTTTCACCTTGTATTAGGCCTATCACTGCGTCGTCACAGAAGTTCCCACTGAAACTGTATCTCCCGGGCAGAATGTATTTCTATCCCTGGTCCAATTTTCTCGACCTGTCTTGTCTTCATGCTTCTTTCTCTGGCAAGTCGACGATCATTCCGGTCCTTCTTACGGTAAGGATTCTCTTTTGTCTCCGAAAAAAATATCTTCGATGAGTCAATGAACGATCCAACCTTTTCTTCGGTTCGTCAATGGTGGATCCGGCCTTTTCTTCGGCTCAGCTTTTCCGTTTGCCTCCATTTCCTGGCAAACTATGTTTGTACAGTTTCCTTCGCCTTCGTTTTGACGAAATTCATAACGTCTGCGGGCGTCTTCGCTTTCCTTTTGCGAGGATGAGAATTGTATCTCATACGTCGTAGTCGGTGAGATATCGATCTGGACTGCTTCTTCCCTCAAGTCTGTACTTATCGAGGGACCGAACTGAACTCACTCCTCGCTCACGTCTTAACCCTGTGAGGGAGCGAACTGAACTGACTGCAGGCATACTGAAACAATACGTCTCCCGTGGGTTAATTCCACGCATCTCGTGCAACAGTCCACCTAACAATTAAGCTCGTGAATTACTTAATCCATATGTGCGACAACAGTATGTTGACCGCGTTAGCTTGGCATGAAAAAATGCTGAACCTCGGAACTATCTCAATTTAACTAAATGGGAAAATTAAATTGTCTTTTCACAAAAATTTAGGTTTAAATTTTAGGACTAGAAATTCAAACCAGGAATTTCTACAGTAACGTGAAAAGTGGACGTGAAAATTGAATTAATTCCATTCTACTACAGAATATGAAATTCAAATTATAAATTCAGTTTTGAAACCTGAATGCCATTGTTATCGCACGGTCAGTAACGAGCATTCAATGTCACGAGGTACGTATGCTGACGTCAGGTGCATGGCCCATGTTGTGTACAGGTGAAGCATTCTGGTGCCCATTTTATATTAGCATACTGTTATTCTTGTGAAAATGGATAAATTGCAATCGGAAATGGCTCTAAGAAAAAAAGCTAAGGGATTGACCGGATATAAGTGATTCATTGTGTATATTATGACTTACATTTTGCTCCATATCTTTAATTTTAAGCGCGGAACCTCCAAGTCTAAAATCAAAGTCTAAACAGAAACGTCTTCTGGCAAATTAACCAAAAACTTATCTGCTAGAACCTATTTTGAGCTTCATTTTTGATTTTCATGCCAAAAGCATTCTACAAGAATTCAGTCATTTTGTGATTAATTATCTATGAATTACTAATTTAAGTTTCATACTCATCATCATTAATGAACAATATCTTATTTTAATCAGTGACTCTCACTATTGATATTTCATATCCAACTTCTTTTTTCTTTACCTTTTTTTTTGGACTAGAGTTCACTGACTGATATGCACTGATTGCCTAAAACATTAGCACACCCAAAAAGAGTGATCCTGGGACAAAACTCTGTATATGTTATCGTCACATGTAGTTTTCTACTGATTGCAGTTTGCAGGCAGATAACCAGGGAAGGCGGGGTTCCAGGAATCCGGACACCCTCTTAGGGAATAATAAAGAAAAAACAGTATAAATGTTGAAGTCTGTATGTGTAATTGATGAAAGTAAAACAGCCTACTCTCCCCATATATTTTAAGTATGAAGATCATTTTCTTTTTGAAGTTTCATTTAAAGAAAGGAAAGTCATACATAAAAATTTCAGGTAAATGGACTCCCCGATGCTCAACAAAATCGGACCCCCTGCTGAGAACTACCAATCGGCCGTTAGTATCGCTACAGCTGTGGTCATATAAACGGCTGTAATGCGCTATGTGCATTATCAGTGTAGAATTCAGGTCTGTGAGTCATCATTCTCGAGGATGCATTCGACGCAGTTATGAAAAGCTGAAAGAGATTGAAGTAGATCGTAATTTTGGATGGTTCTTTCGTCGAACTGACCGCAATTTGGACAGATCCTAATGTACTGTGCGGCGTGTGGAGAGAACAGACATGCACAGGAAAATCACTGGTAGATCTAGACAGAGCACCAAAAGGTAGAAAAGATCGAGTTACAAGGCGAAACTGATCCAAAGGTTCCCGTCCACTTGAAATCGCTCTATTTTTCTCCACGATTGGAAGGTGACTTCAGAACTGCATTCTTGACACCCCTTCTGCTGTCTGCCATTAACACTCCACCACCTTCGTTTGCATTGATGTTGACAGATTCGTTTGCAGTGTTGTAATAAGCAGTTGGTCTTGAAATCTTGGCATAGACATGTGGATTGGCAACGAATCGTGTTCTGTGACGAATCTAGGTTTTGTCTGAACACGGTAAACACGCTAGTGTAGTACGAAAAAGCGAACTAATTCTGACTTCATTGATGAGCGATACACCATCCGAGCTGGTAGGGTCATGATGTCAGAAGCCATCCCCTACAATTCTTTGTCTCCGCTGGTAGTTATAATGAGAACATTGACGGCCCAGCAATACGTTCAGAAGATTCTACGGCCACAAGTGCTTCTCTTCATAGATCGTCTACAGCGGTCCATTTCCCGACAAATTAATGCCTGCCCAAATACAGCACTGGTTTCCCTAGGCTACGAGTACCAGAGATCTGAATCGGCAATAGTATTAACGATGGCAGGATCTTATGCAGGAAAGCATTAGATGTCTTCATTCCTCCATACCAAGCCGTATTGCTAGAGGCGGTATGACGCATTAATAAAGAGACTTTTCGCCTGTTTCGCTCGAATAAACAGTCCATTTGTTGTGATATTGCAAACAGTTATCATTTTCATTGCCTACGCCAAGTGTCATTTCATTTCGACTACTGCTTCTGGGGGCGCTATTTTGCTGTTTTTTGGCAATGTGTGTAAATATCTGTCCTAGCTGATGGAACAGTTATAAATCACAAGATGTGACGGTCAATTTTGATGACGTAGGGAGGGGTGACCTTAAAAACCACAAATATATGAGATTAACTATTTTGGAGTGATTTTCGAGATCTCTATTGAAGAATAGGCGAAGTGAAGATTTCAATAAATGTTCATGTGGTCTAAATGATAAAAAGTATAAAAAAAATACTATATTATTCATATAATTTCCTCGAAACATTTTCGCGGGTTGCGCTTACAATGGTAAGAAGATTAAAAAAAAAAAACAACTAAACAAAAATAAAACAGAAATGCAATGATAAAAATTCTCTGTGTTTGATGCTCAGTCAGCTACTCTTTGAGAGCAACTATATCTAGTGCATTTCAAGACAAAGATTTGGAATGTATTATTAAGTCGTTTTGCTGTAAGCGCATATCCCAGCTACCCGATCAATTTGCAATCTACCAGGTGACCGTAATTAAAGGGGAGATGTTTAGAACACAATTACAAAAAAGCTATTTGTCCAATATCCATCACATTTGGTATGCACAATATTTAGACCATGAAGTTTAAACAGGGGGGCTATAATTAAAGAAGTTTGGGAAAACAAAAATCAAGCAGCATTCGATGAAACCTCACAGCATTGACGAGCAAGTCATGGAAACATTTGGTGTTACTTCTTCAAAAAAGTACAACCGATGATGAACGAAGCAGTATAGGGCACACCACATGACTTTCGATGGGTGCAAAGGAATCTGATGAGACACATGACGATTTCTGTGTGTTTACAATTCCATTAAGATGAAATGGTGCTTATCGCTCTATAGCTGTTCCAAGGCCAGGAAACCTCGACTTCCATTCGAGTTTGGACCATCAGAGAAAAGTTCAGAGAAGCACAGCATCTCCTCGAAGAAGCTGTTGAGTGTGGCTGATCTTGTATGGGAAAAGCTTCAGCAGTTTATGTATAGTTTTCCACATCGTTGCAAATGGCAAATCAAATTACCAGGATATTGCCCAAGCATTGCTGGACGCATGTACATTGTTTAACTCCCGTGAAGCAGCTGCAACTGTTTCAAGTTATTAGATTGATGTCGGTGTCCTTCCGAGTCCCAGCAACGCTTGTAACTTTCCAATATTTTCAAATCGCAAAATCATGATTTGCAAATTTCTGATTGCCATTAGACCTTTGCTTAAATTCTTCAATGTGAGGTATTCCCGAAATGCGACAGGCAATGTATTTTTTTCGTAATAAAATTTCAGAGCAAAGCCATATCCCGTAAATTTAGCATAGCTATGCTTTAACATCAAAGCACCACCGAGCAACCATAGCATATCAGTCGGACCTAACCCACTCTGTTCGCTTTCATCTTTTTATATCCTTCAATCTATGACGTCAACATTTTATTGGAATCTGCATGTTTGATCTTCCAGCGCCATGTTTTCCCCTATGTAGCGACATTTTGAACTAATTTTTTCTTTAGAAATAAAAACTCCATGGTCTGAATAGTGTTCAGACCAAATGTGATCGAGTTGCGCCCAATAGGTTTTGGTAATTGGCTCTAAACACCTCTTTAATTAGGGCCACACGTATAAGACGCTTGCGTTGCTAAAAGGGGCACGCAAAACTCATTTATTCAAGAATTGCAATTCAAATTTCAAGTACAATTTCCAGAGTTCCCTGAATTCAGGTCAGTGTGGCAGATCCCACTTTGCACGATTCGAGACTCACAGTAGCCATTCGGATTTCAACAGAAAGTGGCAATTGTGACGAGGATAAACGTGTTCGTTCAAAGCATACACGATTCATTATAGACAGTTTCCAAGTTAGGGGTCCACAATTTTCAGGATCCAGTCAGTAATCACCTAAGAACGGAACTAGCCTGAACTCCAATTGAGATTCTTCCACAAGCCTTCAGGCTCTGTATAGTCCTGAATAGATATAGTCCTTGTATAGATTACTGAAACACTAATAGCTCCTCCCTGTAAATATGATTATTTATGTGATAAAAATAGAAAACGTTTCTGTGGAAAATATTTATACATTTTTTTTATTTCCTGATAAAAAATGTTACATAATTTTTTTAGCATGTTTCCATTTGACAAACACAGAACAACATTTTTGAAAGACAACAAACATCAATTAAGTGTGACTATGATCCTAAAACATGTTAAATAACAGTAATTCTACAGTAACAATTCCCATTCATGAATAGTTATGCTTACTATTCCTTACAACCTTATATAACTACAAATTCTCTTATATAACTTTTTACAATAACAAATATTCTACAGATTAAACAAAGCATTGACAAAAACTGTTTTAAAAAAAACGAAAAAAAGAAAACAGTTTGTTATCTCAACTCTGAAACCAAACTCAAATGACTGTTAGTAGTCAAATATAAATAATTAAGAATAATATAAAACTGAAAATTATCTGTTCTCGATATTCGTATGATGTCTACATAAATTACAAGTATGAAGAAATCCATTCGACGATAAACCGAACCTCTACATACTATATATAGTCTATATAGTAATCTTACGAACTTTACATTGTATACTGAATGTAGTTAGTCTTAAAGTAAAAACAATAATCTTCGATACAAACTTTATTTACAGGTAATTTTATGTATTTATTTATTTGAGTTCTTTTCCAAAATTTAGTTAGTAAAAAACAAAAACAGTATCGTAAGCTAAATGACCAAAAAATTTTTACTATGAACTATTTTATTATTAAGTGGTTTGCAGTAGTAGAGCAGTGAAATTAAACAAATTAATTGAATACCTACAGAGTACTTTTTTTTCATTAAAAACATTTTTTTTTTTGGTTTGTGATAAGCCCATAATTTTATAATTTGATGTGATCAGCCCACAATTTTATACTTATACATTTACTGTATTTTAAAGACAGATGAATCTGACCCCGAATGGGAATATAATGCTGGAGAATTTGATGAACATGGAGAACCGATTCCTTGCTATTCCGAAGGCGAAAATCTTATCAGAAAATTGATGGTGAAGATGATAATTCTACAAATGATGGTGATTTCACAGAATCATCAGATACAGAAGCCTCTGATGTAGAATTCAGTACTACAAATGAAGATTTTTTTCTCAACTAACGACGATTCCGAAAAGGATTCTGATCCGCCAGAAGAATCTCATGGACAGTTCCAACACATAATGGCCTTCGATGGAAGTGATAATGATTGAACAGATGAACTCTTCGCAAAGATCTCTAGAGTGTGAAGAAATGCAAAACGAGTCAGAGAATGAATACCATTCGGACAGTGGCATAAGTGAGAAGTGGGAAGAGGATGAGGAGTCAAATGATATAGAATTTGTAGAGAACAGACTTGTTGGAGGCTTTTCGCGTTCACAACCCAACTTCATTATTTTCTACACAGACAGTCATCAGAACGACGACAAAATGGAAGCAACTTTTTGTTTACGAAAAATTGACTTATATTTTCGCTTTGATATTGTTGAATCATAAAATTGCTTAAGCTTTGAAGATAATGTGGTCAATTTTAATTATCCAAACTCACTGAAAAACGTTAAGAAAGCACATTACTAAAACATCTAAATGAAAGGTTACCTGGAGCACCACATGATGGCAATTATTGAAAGTACGAATAAAAGGTCAATAATTATAAACTAAAATTTATATTTGAATTAACAAATATAATATGGGAACCTCAAATTGAACGGAATTACATATGGAATTACTTTCCATTCGCTCGACAACAAGTCTACAACAGCTGTTTTTAATAATAGATATCAGTAAGATATATGGAATGTTTAAAAAATCCTTTAGTAATTCCTCTTTTGTACTTATTTCTGAATTGAACTATGAGCTTAAGAAGCAAATTTCATTTTTTCTTTTCTTTCTTTTTTTTTGGAAATTGTACATTATGTGTGTTACTACTAGACAGTAATCGTTTTATAGCATTTGAATAATTGATTCTTTCAAATAGTTTCAATGTAGCTATACAATTAATTTTCTATTAAAGTAATTTCTGTTTCGGAAAAATTCTAAAAATAGTAATCTTTTTAAAACAAACATAAACCTTCGATACACCCTTCAGTCACAGGTACTTTTATTTATTTATTTATTTTTGTATTTGTTTACTTAAGTACTTTTTCGAAATTAAATTACTAAAAAACAAAAAGAAAAACAAAAAAAAAATACCAAAACTATCAAAGCATCTGTTTTTACAACAGATTTCCTAAAGTAAAGTGAAAGATCAAAATAACAAACTGTTGTTATTTTCTGGCCTTCTATCAGAGTTTTCGTCTTCATCTGCACTTGAATTTCTTCAGTTGTTAAACTCAATCGAGTGTTGTTATATCTGCGAAATCAGTCCTCAGCTCTGTCCTGCAACATATCTTCACGATTATTTTGCCTGATTCCATCCTCAAACATAACTTAACTATTAGTATACTGCATAAGTAAACTGAAAACATTAAACATTAACGTGTAATAAAAACTGAAACATTAAAGTTCATTCAAAGCATTTAACATTGAAATGTATTAAAAACATGATACTGAAATGCAATGTATTTAAATAATAAAAGAATTTGTGATCAGTATTACGGCAAAGTGACCAATTACTGGCACCAACTTTTCTGTTTTTGCTGTTAGCTTATGTAATGAGGGGAAATTTGAGTGTTATTTGCTTTAGTACGCTATATCTGTATTATGCCTATTCAATTTGTAATAAATTTGAAATAATTAACACAGATTAGACTTAATTTTAACAAAATATTAAAAAAAATTTTAGTTGACCAAACACTGGCACTTTTAGTCTTAATACTGGCGCATGATGTCTTTATTCTGGCACGTGCCAGTAATTGGTCAACTGTATTATCCACAGACTTATCTTACATATTAAAGCAGTGGTCAATTATTAGTTGAATGTAACCAACTTTTTTCATATTTATGTTATAGAGGCCTAGCTGTTTCATTATTAATTTTAGTACACTTTTCAGAAAGATCTCTTAGAAATTTTTTTTTTTAATTTTGGCTTAAAACATGTGAATGTGAATACTTTTGTAATCCGTACGTAAATACTTAAATTAACTGTGTGCTTAAAATCAAGAATCTTCACAATATGACACAAAATATGAGCTAAAACATGATAACTATAAATAGTATTTTAAAAAGTC
>JAFIDM010040520.1:0-13071 GCA_023159025.1 Thereuonema tuberculata
AAAATAGAAAATTATCCTAAGGGTAGTAATATTACAAAACAGATAATCAACCTCCTCTTGGTTTATTTAAGCCACCAGTATTTAAATAATACGTCTGGATTCTATACAGGGTGACTGGTAAGTCGACGTATTCCTTTCAGGGCGTGATAGTAGAGCTCATTTGCAAGTGATTTAATCATAATATCCATTATGCAAAACTCAATAGTTTTTGAGATATGTTAATTGTTGTGTTTTTTAGAATTGTACTCCCAACTACGAAGCTTTCCTAAAAATAACCGATCTACTATTTATGGAAGTTAAAGATATTTCTTAAGCCTTTATATTTCATTCGAAAGGTAATAAAACAGGGAAGTTTTTAAAATCATTTGTACATTTACTGTATTATTAAATTTCAGAAATAAATTCACTTGAATGTATAATTGGGTTGAAGGTTTTTACAACAAGTGTATGTTTTAGCTCTTGTATTTTTATCATATTGAAGTTTTAACAGACTGCTTACTATATTAACTGTATTTCTGTGTAAACTAACGAGAGAAACGGAAATATTTTACAAAAAGGCTTGATTCTTTTTTTTTTAATTTTGCTATTATATTACTTGGGAGTACATTTCTAAAAAAAAAAAAAACCCACAAAAATTAATATACCGGTATCTTAAAAACTATTGAGTTTTGCATAATGGATATTATGGTTAAACCAATTGAAATGAGCTCTGCTATCACGCCCTGAAAGGAATAGGTACATTTATCAGTCACCCTGTATTTAAATATACATTTTCTTCTTGCAAATATTTCTCTACACTGAGATCATATTATTAGTGTTAGATAAAATAGTGTGTAAACTTCTGGAAACTAAAAAGGGCGTTTCGATAAGAGGGAGAATATTGACCAAGGCCTCAGTTTAATGTAGAATGATGTTTACTATTAAAACACAGAGACCGTTAAAAAAAATAATCTTATCATTCGACAAGTCATGTGTACTAGAACTGCAGATTGTTACAAATCTAAAGGTCTTAAAGCGGAATATTTATTTTTATTGTTAGTTAGAAAGAAAGTAAATAGCTTTCGTCTTTCAAGAATATTAAGTTAAGAAGACATTTGTGTACGGAAACTGTCTTGTGTCATTGCTTTTATCGACAAATCTTATTTGTCTTTTATTATAATTTCAAAAATTATTTCAATTTGTTTGTCAATTTCCCTTATTCAAAAAAACAAAAACAAAACAAAACAAAAAATTAATCCTAAGTTACTAATTAATATACTGTATAATCGGCAATTTTAGTCTTTTTACTTTTCTTAAAAATGCATAATTTGTAACTAATAACTCAAATATATCAATATGAATGTACTCAACGGTAGCACCTGTTAATAGGAAGCTCTACAAATGCTTCCTAACAGGACTATGATAAAATGTAACGGAAATAAAATGAATGAATGAATGAATTATTATTGTGTTACTCTGCCATTTTTCAATTGTGAAAATTGTTTATAATGGAAATAACCCGAAAAATTTGCTTTTTGTGAGACTTCTGTTAAACTATATTTTCATAGATTTTACTCTTTTCTGTTACATTATTTTGACGATATATACAATCTGCAACTAACATTTCATTAGTACAGCTCTACAAGAAGTGAGGATTTAATCTTTCCAAATGTTTGAATAGCAATACTAAAAAAAATAATTAAAAATATAAATTTTTCTGAAGTAAAGACTTTGGATAAAATAATTTTAAGCCTAATGAAAAACTCGATTTAAGAATTCCTACCACATACAAAAGGCTATTGGAATAAGATATCTGCGCTCTGTGATGTAACTGTGAAATTATTACTTTTTATAATTTTTTGAATATTGCTTATTAACACCAAATGGTTACTATGACAACCAATGTAAATAATCATAGCAACCAGTTTTGTGTAAATCAAATACAAAAAATTAAAAACAACAAACAATAACAGATAATTTTATTTAATGTAATGCAAATTATTAACAAATTTTTATGTATTACTTAATTGAAACAGAAACCTATAATTAAATTAATTAATTAAAATATACTCATTAGCCAATTAAAAAAATCTAAACATCGCGAGTCATTAAATAATGTTTGATTTTACAGTTATTTTTATCATTTTCAGCTAAGCTGTAACTTATCTAAATTATATATTTTTCAGTTCTAAATAAAAATACAGTCGGACCCCGATTTAACAAATTCATCGGGACCGAAAATTTTATTCGTTAAATCGGGGGTTATTCGTAATATCGGGGTCCAAAATAAAAAAATGTCTGCACTTACCTTAAGGAATAGCCCTAATAAGCAACAACACAAAAATATCCATAATTAGAAATTGTACATTTTTTATTCAGCAGCTAATAATACAGCGAATAATTACGCACTAGTTAATTTGAAATTTTAAAGTATGCACTGACTACCGTAATGTTGGACAATTTCCTTGATTCCCGACTTGAAAAAGTTCTTTTTCGACTTTATGGAGAGAAAAAAATACAGCGTCATTTATATCCTGCTGCATTAGATATGTTTAGGTACGTTTAACCAAACTAACAAAAAAAATTTTTTTTTTTTCGGCTGTTCAAATAATTCGTTAATTCGGGGTTTCTTATTCGTTAAATAGGGGTTTTTGCCTTCATTTTAATCAGGGAAAAAGAAAAATTCGTTAAATCGCGAAATTCGGTAAATAGGGGTTCGTTAAATCGGGGTCCGACTGTACTGTAGTAGAAAGAATTTGTATCTAAAACGAATTTTCAGCATTTTATCATATTGATAAGTGATAACCTTCTCATACCTTATGGATATAGCAGAATTTATTAATATCATTAAATACCTATCATAAGAAATAATATTAACTACCTTTGAGGTCAGTGGTGAGGTACAGTCATAATCTTAACAATATTTCCTACATCTTCAAAAACAATTAATGTGCATAGGTATGCGAAACCATTAACAGTCAAATACCAAATATCAAGAAATGGCAAACAACAAAGGCACAACGCTAAGAGAAAGAAATCGCACCCTGAGCTGCCACCGGGAAGAGACTGGGACGGACTGTTTCGTCCTATTTAGGACTCATCAGCCAGACAAACTCCACCGATGACAGATTCAGAAGGTGCGAGAGGTTAGTCTTGCTCCTGAGAGCGGGACCTCCTCCCCAAAGAAATCCTAACCAAAAATTAAACAAAAAACAAAATACTGGCTGATGGGTCCTAAAAAGGATGAAACGGTCCTTCCCAGTCTCTTCCCGGTGACAGCACAGGGTGCGAATTCTTTCTCTTAGCGTTGTGCCTTCATTTGTTTGCCATTTCTTTAAATTTTCAGGCACATTAAATCTCTTTTTGTTTTTACATACCAAATATCCTTATACCTCTGTGACTAATTCATTACAAAGTTTGCACAGTAAGATTTTTATTTTTACAATAACCATAGCCAGTGTTCTTTCCTTGAAAGACTTTCAGAATTTTTCTGTTAAAATTATCAATAACTTTTTCTAAATGTCTAAATAGATACTTTTTGTTTATTCTATAACTATACAATCTGAATCGTATTTTCATTGCAGTGTAGATATCTTGCAATTTGATAACAGTGGGATACCTCTAGGGTTTCCAAATACTTTAGACTTTTCCCACAAATATTTTCCATTGGACCAAACCTTTCAATGTTGAAATTTCATACAATATTAAATTTGAAACTCAAGAATATTTAATAGCGCATGTTTAAAAAAAATTAATAAAAAAGCCTAATAAAAAAGAATAGCTGATGAAGGTAACCTACATTATCTTGTTCAAGCAAAGTTTAAGTGAACATGAAAATAATGGACTGGTTCAATCAGGACTTGGTGGAAATTATCTTCAATCAGTGGACAGATGTTGGAATAATAAAAGTATCAACATATATACAAATCTTAAACTCACCTATCAGACAACAGTTGTAAACAAAAATAAAAAAAACTGTTATGTTAAAGTGTGTCCAATGACAGTTTACCTGAAACTTCTTCAATGTAATTTAGTAAAAGGGATGAACTTTACCATATAAAGTTGTCACACTAAAATTCTGGTATTACGACTCAGTATAAGAGAAGAACACTTTCTCCATCATTATACTGGGTGGCCACAATTAAAGTGGAGGTGTTTAGAGTCCAATTACCAAAAACCTATTGGGCCAAACTCCACCAAATTTCATGTGGAACACTATTTAGATTGTGGGGTTTTGACTTCTAAAGAAAAAAAAGATAGTTCAAAATTTTGCCACCAGGGAAAAAAATGGCGTTGGAAGCTACAACTGTAGAGAAAATTGGGCTTAATAAATAAATAAAATTTACAATCAATAGTAATTTTTGTTTGGCATAATTTACGGATGGGATTCAAAATGTTTTCCTTGCAACTGTACCAATAACTGCATTCTGTGAACAGCATTTCCTACAGCAGAATGCAACAGATTTCCAAGTGATCTGCCTCACGTACAGCGTTATTTGATCCTTTAACGTTACTTTTCAAATATCCACCATTGGATTGATTGAATCTGTTTAACAATGTTGGCTCATCTAGAATAATCCATATACTTCATTACTATTGGGAAAATTCTTTTCAAAGTTAAATTAAAACAATCTGCCAAATCCATAGTTTTCTTCAGTTGAACAAATAGTAATGCTTTATAAGAATAGAATCTGTAGCTGAGAAATCTTAATGATCAATATTCATTGCTAGGCATTGACACTGTTTTGCTTCTTCTGTTTTTATTTTTTTTTCTTATGGGTATTTCCGCCATTTTCATGCTCAAGTTTCTTGACAAAGAAATATTTTAAAGAAAAAATTAGGTAATCTCTTATTCATAAGAAAGTATGTCAAGTTTCAAGAAGATCCCTTCAACATTTCAAGAGTTACTATAAGGGACCTACACCCACTGCACACTAATTATCAGTTTCGCTTTCCTTAGGAAAATAAGCTAATAAATTGTAGCATTTTAATAGTGAAAATTTGAAATTTCTCTTCCAACTTAAGGAATGAGATGCTCTTTGTGATACAAAATAAACCTATCAAAATAATTAATACATTTACAACATAAGTGAAAATGTTGAAAATGAAATGATTATCATTAAAAAATATTTTAAATAAATAATTACCCTGAATTTTTCATCAATGCAGCCAGATGAGTTGTTTTTAAACCAGGAGCTGCACAAGCATCAATAGTAACACTTCCTGGAGAAGGATTTAATAAATAAGTTGGCAAACAGCTGGCCTAAGGAAACCAAAAATAGATTATTACAGGAAAATCAGAATCTTTGAACCTCGTTTTTGGATTTGTTATTTTTGAATGAAAGCATTCTAACTTGTTGAATTTTTATTTTTTAAGATTTATTTATTAATTTATTATATAGGCAACATCGATTACATTGGTTGTTTTTTTTTTACTTTATTTTATTTATTTATTTTAATTTTGTAAAAGAATGTAAAGTCCAATTAATTTTCAAAGAAAAAAGAGAATACTGAAAATTTTGAAAGAAATTCAATTATAATTTACCTTATCTTGAAGAATAACTTTTCCTTCTTCATACAAATAATGGCCAAAAAATGATTGAGAAGGATGGAATACCAGTAAATCAGGAACATGAAAATCTTGTGCAAATTCACCCTCATGCATTTGTCTAATTCTCTGCAAAAAACTAATACATAAAATCGAATTGGTATTGGTTAAATAAATAAATAAATAAATATCTTCCATAATTTTCATTCAAATCCTATTAGAAGTGATAAGAAGTAACATATTATTTGTAATGGAGTAGTGAAAATGTGTTACTTTTGTTTTTGCAGGCTACTGAGAAGATTGACAATGGCTTTTTCTAGAGTACTGAACACTGCACTGGACTGCAGATGACATGCGATCTGAAGAAATTGCATTCACTTTAGTCAGCACTGCAACAATAAGTTGGTTTTTTGATTGGATATAATTTCTTTTTTTAACAAAAATTAGCCTTTTTTTTCCCTCTGCCGGAGAAATAACCGGAAGTTAACTTTTAAAAAAGTAACTTTCTCTCATAAGCTTTTACAGAAATATTTTTATGATTAATTCCTCTTAATTTATTTATTTTGATTATACAAGTAATTAATGTTCTGCAAAAATAGTTACTACTAAATATAGACAGAAAAAAAAAATATAAAATGTGAATAAAAATACACAAGTAAACAAAATATACAGCCATTAAAAGAAAAGTTTTGAAACAATCTAAAAGAAAAACAATTTGTCTTGTTATGCTAGAATATTATAAAGGTTAATCATTAAAGACTTGTATTAAATTAATGTAATGAATAAATTATTACAAAAATTTTAATGAAAGGAATGCTAATTTCAAAAATATTAATATGAAAATTATTTTAAGTCGACACCTCGTGTCCATTAGAAGTTTAATTTGAATTGTTAATGAGTGAATTTATCATTGTTTGTTAAAATCAAAATCAAATTAAAAAAAAAAAAAAAAAAAATATTTACAGTTTTGAAATCAATTTGCATTGATTACACAAAATTCAGATTGTGTTCACTTTATGGTCATTAGTACAGTGAAGCTCGGTTATACTGTGATCTTTCGGATCCAAGATCTCAAAGATCGCGATCTGCTCGAGCTTTTTTTACTTCGCGATGTTAAATGTCGTATACTCGAACCCTATTATCGCCCACCATTCCAAATTAATTTAAAATGGTCATTTCGCGATTACCTACATCATTCAGAGCGATGTGACAGAATTTTATGTGACAGTATTTATAAATATTTATAAATCATTACCTTTTCAACACTTTGATGGGTTATATTAGCCAAAATCTTCATACAGTATTTCTGTTTTCTTACAGTTAGGCGCCGCCATCTTGGTTCTTGTACAAATCGCGAGCAGTTCTCTAAAATCGATCGATTTTTCGTACTAAAATTTTGCAATTTTACAATTATACACTTTTTCCAAAATAGAAGGGGTCCAAGACCAAATCGCATTATATCCGAGCTTCACTGTATTTATAAAGTAAAGAAAATAGGATAAAATGCACTTCCTTGGTAAAATTTAACATGTCTCCACTTCAATTTCACCAACTCCCGTAAGTACACACACCAAAACAACTGTCCACAGTCATATACCATCTCAAACGCTATCCAAACGTTAGAAAACATACACTCAACACTGAACTGCGTAGCACAGGGAACTTTTTGGAGCTTGAGTCCTCTTTGGTTCTGCCTCACCTTGAATGCATTGAGCCAAATGTGAGACAACACAAATTACAGGCACTTATGTAGGAATTACCTCAGGCACTCTGACACAGCACAAAATCACACACTTACTCTACATGGTTGATATTAAACTCTACGCCACATCCAACACACAACTTACTAATCTACTTCAAGTCACCAAAGACACTGGAAAGGAATTTGAAATTGACAAACGCTGCAAGCTACACATAACATGTGGAAGACCTTGAATTTGGAGGGTTTTGAACTGAACTGTGGGTTGGTGATCCAATCCATGGAAGAAGATGCGACCTACAAGTATCTGGGCTAGCAGCAAGCACGGATCACGGACAATGCAAACATCAAAAGTGCATTCAAGAACACATACAGTGCTTGAGTTCACAACATCTACAAAACACAACTCAACACCAAAAATAAAATTAAAGCCATCAATACTTTTGCCATCCCCACACCAACATACTCCTTTGGCATAATCCCAAGGACAAACACCGAACTTGAAGCCCTACAATGCCCAACACGACCACTTAAGTCCGCGACAGAAAGGATGTCCCTCCCTTCAAGAAAGAAGGCCGAGGACTCATCAACCTCATCACCCTACACAAAAAACAAGAACAATTACATAATGAACACTACCATCAGAGAGCACAACACTTCTCACTCCACTTGGCCATTGTCAAGGACCTCCATTGTCAAGGACACATCTTACTCCTCTGGACCTCGAAAACCCTTGCCCAACACTCACACCCCCAACACCCACACTCAGCAGCTGCATGAATCTTGGGCTTGTAAGGAACTCCACGACAGACATTGCCACAAACTCAGTCAGCCTCATGTTGACATGTAAGCATTGAACAGATGACTGACAAGTGATGAGCTGTTTGGGGAAACCGAAGGGTTCATGATCACAATACAGGACCAAGTCACACCCACATGCAACTACAGGAAACACATTCTACATGATGCAAACAAGCACGGCAACACATGCAGGAAATGCCACACTACATATGAGATAATCGACCACATAATATCAGACTGCCCCCTTCTCTCCCAAACACACTACCTCCACTGACACAATCAGGTATCATTGATCGTCCATCAACAGCCAGCACACAAACACTCACTTATTAAGAACACGATCCCATACTGCAAGTACACACCACAAAAGCATGTTAGAGTTCACCCACACACAAGCTTTACTGGGACTGCCCCATGACAAAGCCATACACACAACAGACCTGACATCACACTTGTTGATAAGGCCAACAAACAGATTTATCTAATTGACACTGCAGTGCCTAACATCAAGAACATGCAGAAAACTCAAGCAGACAAGATCAGTATATACACAGACTTAGCAAACAAGCTCTAGAAGCAGTGGAGGCAGGATCAAGTGCATGTTGTACGCATCGTCCTGCCTGCCACTGGTCTGGTGCCTCACACACTAGACTTCACAAAAACACTTATGCAGAACTCCAGAAGGCTGTAGTACTTAACACAACACACATAAATAGGAAATTCATGGATAGAACCATACATCCCCAACATCCATTACCCCCCCCCCCTCTTTCACACTTAGCAACATGTGCTTTGGTCCTTGAACACATGGGCCATGTTGTCTTTGCTGGGAAACCCAAGTATAGGAACATTTATATAATAATAATAATAAACTTACTCATCATAGCTGTTCTTGTTGTATTGAATGAGACAGTAGCCTTCTTCTTGAAAAAGCTGGCAGGCATCTTCAGTCGTCAGTAAAATTGTATTGATCCTCACATATCTTGGAATCTTCACTGGAATTAAAAGAAATCATCAAAAATGGAATCCATTTATCAATAATAATAATATTATCTCTAGAAATATTGGTGGAAGAGGCTTATTAAGCGTTACAATGATGTGTCACCAACAGGAGAAACATGAATATTTTATATCTAGTAACAGTCCTGTCCATCCAGTAATATTTCATGAAGATCAGAATTACACTCCACTGCTATTGTCTCAAGAAATTGCTATGGCAGATGTTAAAACACTAGCAAGTTTCTAGTTTCAGATGCCTATTAGCTAAAAAGAAAATCTAAAAAGGGAAATTTCTGATTCATTTAAAAGATAATTCTAAATTTTATTTGATGAGCTGAAGGAATAGATCAAAATACTGCCACCAGTATATATACTTTTTATATGGATTGTATTGTAATTGAAAGCCAGAATATTTGAATAATATATGAATAAGTTCTTCGAAGGATTTCTTTTTTGTTTTAGCATTTTTATTTTGAATTTTTGCTTGATAAAGACTTTTCATCGTAAAGACCTTGAAAATTTACGTTTGTAATATTATGTTATTTGGGGAAGTAAAGTTACTTACTTAATATTAAAATGGTCAATTCTTCGTAACTATTGAGTTAACTTATTAGAAGGAATTTAACTGAACACAATCGTAAATTTAACGTGCTGTGAACAATATTAAAGAATCAAAACAAGTCGGCACCTGATTAGGAATTGCCTTTCAGTTTCAATTATGGGGAGGAGTTGGGAACGGCTGTTTCGTCCTTTTTTCGAACCTTCAGTTCGTTCATTTAATACCTTTTCAACCTATGAGTCGTAGAAAAAGGTATTTGATGATGTCTAATGACACATCAATTAATTCTTGTTGCTTTTCTTGTTTGTGGGGTCACTGCTAGGTCGGTCGGTGATCCCCACATAGGATCTTGCCTTTCTGGTTCTGTTATCGAGGAGGCAGGGTTGGGCTGATGAGTCCGTAGCAGGACGAAACGGCCATTCCCAATTCCTCCCCATAATTGAAACAGAAAGGCAATTCCTAATCAGGTGCTGTCTTGTTTTGATTCGTTAATAACCAATACAATGTAACAAAAAATGATAGTTTTTTAAAAAAAAAAAACCTACATCTTGTATTCAAAGATTTTTTTGGAAATTGAACTCAGTTCTTTTCATCAGCTTGAAAGACATTTAGTTTCAGAAAAATTATTATTCTGAGTTTTATTTAAATACTTTTTTTTCTTTTTGCAGTACAAATATTACCACCACCACTACTATAGCTTTTAGGGAATATACTTGTGGGTTCTGGAACAACTCTACTATGACAAATTACTGTCATTTATTTCTCAATACCTTTTACTCAGAAGGGCTGGTAGTGTCACTTCTGAGAGAGAGAGAGATTGTTTTTTTTGTTCAACTTTAATCTTTCAGTTTCTTAGTCAATAGTGGATAATATATTACAAACACTGCATTTATATTTTCTGCTTGAAAAGATTTGGTAAAATGAATGAATGTTGGAATGTTTCTTCTTTACAATCTGCCTGACAGCTTCTATTTGCTTTAGATCATCGTGTATGCCTCTTTATACTTTTAAATTTAAAGTATTTCAAATGTGAAAACTTGGTTTTTCTCCACTTGAAGTTCAATTAATGTTGCAAACAAGGATTTTTTTTATCTTGATATAATTCTTACTTTCTCATTAATATATAAGAAGCTATATGTATATTTTTTTTAAATAAAAATATCCTTATTATAGTAGCAGCTTATTTTATGAAAGCTTTTTGATCTGTTCAAATAAAAGAAAAGATCACAACGTGCTATTATGGAAGTGATTCCTAAAATCTTAATTCAAAGCTGTAATTTTACTTTTGATTCACTTATAAAGATGTAGTTGCTTTTCAACATCAGTACCAATTACAATTTAATGAAGAGTTCAGAAGCAGCACTACAGTAATAGCTAAAAAAAAAAAAAGAAAATTATATGAGTATGTTTTGAATGTAAGCTTCTTCATAATACGAGGGGTGATCAGAAACTAAGGTTAAAAGGCTGATATTCCTGGAGTTTCATCCGTTATAGAGAAATTAGTAGTGTGCAGCAAGTCTAATACATGCAGTTGGCAACTGTGCAGAGTTTCAGCCACCCACCACCTACAGCGCTAGTGGTAGGTAATACAAATGGCGACTCATTTGGAAAACTGGTCTCGCGAAGAAATCCGCTCCATTATTATCTGTGGGCGAAATATGTAACCGCGGCTGAATTTTACCGGCAGTTGGAAGAGGTTTTGTCTCATCAGTGTATTGCAGAATGGTGTCGAAAGTTTGCGGCTGATAGAAAAACCATCACCGCAAGGATCGCAGTGGCCGATCAGCACGGCATCAACAGATTTGAACACAGCTCGCATGGAGGAGCTGATTCAGGCAACAGGAGGATCACGTTATGACTTATGACGGTAGAATTGGAAATGTCATTCGGAAGCCTTCGTCACATTGTTCATGATATTCTGCAGTACCAGAAAGTTTGTTTCCGATGGGTTCCACGAAATCTGTCCAACCAACACAAGGAGAAGTGCATAGGGGCAAGTCTGCAACTTTTGCAATGGTTCTCTACGGAAGGGAACAGTTTTCTTAACTACATTGTCACTGGTGATGAAACATGGATCCACCACTACCCCCAGCAGTAAGCAGTTGTCAATGGAGTGGAAACATCCCTCCTCTCCAAAGAAAAAGAAGTTTAAAGTGACGCCATCTACCAGGAAAGTGATGGCCACTGTGTTTTGGGACAGCGCGGGTGTCATACTCATGGAGTTTTTGGAAAGAGGGCACACATTGACCGCTGACCGATACTACAAGACCTTGACACGATTGCACGAAGCAATCAGGAGGAAACGGCCAGGACTTCTCACCAACGGCATCATCTTCCTTCACGACAATGCGCGACCTCATACAGCCCAGAAGACCACCATGCTGTTGAAGCAGTTTCGCTGGGACATCATCGACCACCCTTCCTACAGCCCAGATCTCGCTCCAAACAACTTTCACCTGTTTCCTCACTTGAAGGAGCACTTAGGAGGCTAACGATTCGCTTCAGATGAGGAGGTGAAACACTTCGCATCAATGTGGCTGAACATGCAAGTACAGGTATTTTTACCAGGAGGGAATATTCAAACTCATCCCATGAAGTGATACGTGCCTAAACTAATAATGGAGACTATGTCGAAAAATAACCTAATGTATGTACTATCAGTCGGCTGTATTGGTTGTATGAAATAAAATGTATATGTTTCACTGCAGGCTTTGTAACCTTTGTTTCTGATCTCCCCTTGTATTTTAAAAAAAATCACAGCATTATTAGTGTTTGACCTGAAAGTTAATTTCTTTTAATTAATTTTCCTGAGAGAATTTCAATAATATCCTTTGAAGTCAATCAGAAAAATAAGCATTGAACAGAAAAAAAAGTACTTAGGCTACAGTCTATTAAATGTATTATTTATTTCTATTTATTACTGATTGCAAATATGAATAGATTCTATTTGATTTGGGCTGTTAGTGTGGTTTTTTTCACAAATGAAAAAATGAAGTGATGCAGAGAAAATGCATTTTCTTTATATTTCGTTATTAACCTTGAAAGAAACAAATTCCATTTTAAAACAAGACATCACTCATCTTGCGTGGGGGTGACGCTATTAAGTCTCTGATTATTTTCAATTTGTTTTAGTTTTGCAGATAAAAAAAATCTTATAAAGTTTCCGTTTGCTCAGAAACTATGAAAAAAAAATACACTGGCGAGCAAAAAAATCAACTCAACATTCATATTTTCATTTGCTGCCTGTTATTTCAGAAATTAAATTATTTTGAATGACAATATATTTATCATTTGAAAGCTTATCAAGTACACTTTCCAATGGTATCACAAGGAATCAGTATACAATCGAATCTGTCTATCTCGAATCTCATGGGAAAGGAAAAAAATTCGAGATAAAGGTTTTAAATGCAGTCAATTAAAAAATGTTTCTGTAGAAAGATTCAGCTAGGAGTTGGTGGGAAAGGGGTTTAGCAGCTGAGAAGTTGG
>JAFIDM010040521.1:0-13071 GCA_023159025.1 Thereuonema tuberculata
TGAAGGCAATTTGGAAAAAGTAAAGAGCATGTTCTATGACTTATTTTCATTAAAACTGTTAAGGAATTCCAATTTTAAATACAAAAAAGAAATTATTCACCACTTATTTACCATTCTGAATGTGTTTGCTAGAACTTTCTCCTGTGACCAATAAACAACGTGTTGACAGCAGAGGAGTAAGATTGTTTTAATTTATTTTAATCAGAGTCACCCCTGTTATAAATTCCTTTTAAAATCAACCACTTACAGCTGCCGATGAACTATTAACAAGGTGACAATTTAGATCTGATGCTTCATTCTTTCTCGATCTAACACATCTCAATATTAATAAGCAATCCATGGATCATTATTCGTAATATTAATAAGATAATTGAAGTTATGTTTTTCCATTTTTTTAAATCATATCATGCGTGCCATTACATCACAACTTTAATGGAATGCTACTTGCACTTCAGCAAAGAAAAATTACCAAAGAAGTATCAAAGAAAGTGTGGAATTTTTTTTCGTCAAAATTCACGTCTTGTAACTTTAAAAAAACTCGCGGCTTTGCTTAACGAATCCCGCAAAAGACCTAGAAATACGAAATGCAGAGAAAAACTCCTGCACTGAGGTAAAACGATATTCTATTGTAGGTCAGATCTGCTCAAGTCGGCAGCCTAGAACCTAAACTATACAGTTATTGGATACACTTGCAACTTCTACACATCAATCAAATAAACTTCAAGATTTGGGGGCGCAATTCAGTATGAACGGCTGCTGCTCTGTTCAACCCATAATTGAAGACAATTGTTTTCAATTAAGAAATATTTTTGATTAGTTAAAGCACATAGAAAATCACTTAGTAATGACTACAGCCAATGTACTTCACTACCAGAGTTTCCTACCCGTCCTTTACGATTCCCATCTTCCAGATTTCTGTGGACCATTGACAGATGACAACAATAACATTAAATTTTACGCTTCCTCTCTTAAATTAACTCAACAATGAAAACTTCTGACCAAAGTCATCGTTACATTGATCTATCGGAAATAATCAAAAAGATCCATTCCATTTTTTTTTTTAAAATGTGCCAAAGTGTTCGTAAGTGACTTTAAATTGTTAAAAGGATTTAATTATAACCAATGGTAATTTTTTTTAGAATTTTTTTTTACACTTATTTTTAAAATTTTACTTCATTCCACTCACAAATTAACAAGCTTTCTGAGAAGAACCCTAATGTTTTTGGTGATTCAGCAGATCGCCATAAGTAAATAAATGAATTTATAATTCAAAAAAGCCTGTGATGGCAGACAGTATGCGAAAAGTAAGACCTGAATTTTAAAACGTGGTTAATAGTTTAAAGAGGTCACTTGAAAAATGTATGATGTTATCAGAAGTATATAAGGGGATTGAAAGACTATTACTATCGAGGAGTGTAAGGGCTCTCCGGTGTTGATGACATGGGTTTCATCAGCCCATGTCAAATACGCATTGGAACGCGGGCCCTTCACATTCCTTTTTATTGATGAAGTTAATTTCCACTGACTTATTAGCAGATACGTTTAAACTTAATTTTAATCAATGTTCAAAAGTATTTTGTTAAATAAAAAATTCGTATTTACAAAAAGTCACAGCTAGTGAGACAAAAAAAGAGAATTATCAAAAAAAACATGGAACTTGAATCATTTAGTGCGCGTATAAACATCCAGAATCAACAGAATAAATACTTTTTATTGGATAGAGAAGTCTCTAAATACAATTGGCTATCTTTCCATTTTGAACCTGGAAAAAGGTAACATAAAATTAGAGATTTGTAGTTAGCACAGTCTAGGTTAAATAGAATTGAGAAGGTTATTTACATAATGCAAGATGTCCATCAAGTACGGATTTTAAATGGTTGGTGGCGCCATGTGCAGAATCAAATTCCGCACCAAACATGTATTTGATAACTGTTAAAACTCACCACGACCTAGCGAAGAAGAATTATAAAGATGGAGTTTTTTTAGACTGCGACATGTCCAATAAGTGTTCAAACAAAGTGTGTTAAAACTATGTCCATCAAGTTACTGTCCAATGAGAATTCGGCTGTTTGCTGATGGTTATGGTGGGCAAATTAAAAACAGCCGTGTTTGCACATGATGATGTATTACTTGGAATACAAAGCTCCAAACTCTTTATGTTCTTTATGTTTTCCTGTATAAGAGGTCTCCTGTAAGAGAAATTATTTTTGGATATTTTCTTATTAAATGTTGTTTCAAATATTTTAATGTAACCACTGTTATTATTATTAGAAATAAAAACTAAAAATCAGCACTATACTTAAGCTTGTAGACAGTCCTGGTACCACATTTTTGGAAATTACTACGAATGCAGAAAAGATATAAAAAAATGAACATGAGGAGGGCACTCCATAACAACGAGACGAATCAAAAGCCGCATCAACTGTAATTCCAGGTGCCATTGTTCTAGATATATAATTCAAAGTTCTAGGTTTCTATAGTTTTGGCTGTAGGGCCGTAAGAGTAAATGGCAAAAAGAATTAGAACAAGATGTGAACATTTCTAACGTCCAGATTTTCGTTTTGGCAAGTCCGATTTTAATTAGTTATAATACAGTTGTTGAATATTATGTTTTGAAGTAGTTTGCAAAATTTCACTCAAAAATATGCAACATTGCCCGAGATTATCAGCTACCAAATTTCAACAATTAAACATGGCAAAAAGGCACTTGAATCAGAGAATGTCAGTAATCTGAAAAGTACATTTAATTGGATTAAAAACCTATCCAAATATTGCTATCGAACTTTTTCCACACCTTCAGTGGCGGTGGGGATATAAAGTGCGACTTGAGCATTTTATAATTTAAAATCAGAGATTTTATTCAAAAAGAAAATATGCGAAAGTTACAGATCTCAATTTAGCGAATTGAAGATTCGCCCAGGTTCTGTCTTTCTTGATGGTGTCTGTAACGGGACGATCCTTGCCAACTTGAGTGTCCCAGTGTTATCTTCCTCGTAACCTACTGTATCGGGACGGTCCTGGCCAACTTGAGTGTCCCAGCGTTATCTTCCCAGCGTTAGTCTTCTGTATTGTGACGGTCCTCCTTAACTTCTCCCGGTAATTGGATCGACTTGTGCGGCCAGATCTGTCTTCCTCGTAGTCTTCTGAATCGTGATGGTCCTCGTCAACTTCTCCCGGTAGTTGGATGGACTTGTGCGGCCCAGATATCTCTTCCTCGTAGTCTTCTGTATCGTGACGGTCCTCGTCAACTTCTCCCGGTAATTGGATCGACTTGTGCGGCCCAGATCTATCTTCCTCGTAGTCTTCTGAATCGTGACGGTCCTCGTCAACTTTTCCCGGCAATTGGTTCTACTTTTTCGGCGCACTGATGAGAATGTCTCCGTGGCCTATCAACCACTAAACGACATCAAACTTCTTTCCAATTGGGGAGTTCTCTCTTCCTCTCTGTGTGTCGCTGCCTGTCAACAGGACTCTTCAGTTTCCTTTCTGTCTCCGAACTTGGAGGAGGAACTCTGTGGCTGTTCGCCACACATCAACTCCCTTTGCAGCTCTCTGCGCTCCATAACAAGCCCGAGCTCTGCCTCCCTTTCGCTCTGGACGAGTCCACTACAATGAGGGAGACCGGGTCGGACTGAGCTAGTCTACGCATGTGGAATGAAGCTGGTTGACTCCATTCTCTAGGGGGATCGGACAAATCCACAGATAACAATATTTCCTTAAAATTTAGTAAAATCCTTAATTAAGAAATATGTAGGTGGAATTTCCCATTCCAGCCTTCGTTGCTAACGGGAGACCGACGAAATCAAAATATAGGCAATTATAAATAGCGAAATAGGTACTGGAATGAGGTTTCATGTCAGAGAATTTATATAAGAATGATGTGGAAGATACACCAATTATTCTTCTGTAATTACTGCTAAGTCCACATTAACCTTTTCAATATCAAAATGTTCAATGTCTTATTTTTATTGAAACTGTTAAAGAATTCCAATTTCAAAAACAAAGAAGAAATTATGCACACTTTCTTACCATTGTGTATGTGTCTGCTAGAACTTTCTCCTCTGACCAATAAACAACGTGTTGACAGCAGAGGAGTAAGATTGTTTTAATTTATTTTAATCAGAGTATTTTAATAAGAAATGCACAGAATAGCTCTTGTCACTCCGGTGAAACGAAATTCTATTGTAGGCCAGATCTCCTCTAGTCGGCAGCCTAGCGCCTAAACTACTGGGCTGTCAAATACACTTGCAATTTCTACACATCAGTCAAATAAACTTCAAGATTTTGGAACGCAATGCATTAAATGAACAGTTGTTGCTCTGCTCAACCCATAACAATTTTTGAAGACAATAGCTTTCAATTAAGAAATACTTCTGATAAGTTAAAGCACATAAAAAATCACTTAGTCGTGACTACAGCCAAGGTACTTCACTACAAGAGTTTGACGAAACAATGATTGCTAAAAAATGAGGTGGCGCACTCAGTGCACCACCCGTGTAAAATTGTTCCGCCACATAAGTCGTGTAAGTGAGGTTAAAGCTTGTAGGCGTTTCTAGAACCACAGTTTTGGAAATATCTTGGAAAATAGTAGACTACAGATATCAAAGAAATGCACATGAAGAGGGCACTCCATAACAACGAGACGAATCAAAAGCCGTATAAACTATAATTCTAGGTGGCATTGTTCTGGGTTTTTACTTCATAGTACTAGGTTTCTATAGTTTTGGCTGCAGGACGGCCGATGAAATGGTAACAAGAATAATAACACGATGTGAACATTTCATGTCGAGATTTTCGTTTTGGCTGGTCCGATTTTAATTATTTTTGATACAGTTGTTGAATATGATGTTTTGAAGTAATTTGCAAAATTTCATTTAAAAATATGCAACAGCGCTCGAGATATCAGCTGCCAAAACTTAACTATTTTAACTTAGCAAAAAAGGCTTGAATCAGAGAATGTCAGTAATCTGAAAAGTACATTTAATTGGATTAAAATCCTATCCAAATATTTCTCTAAAATTTAGTAAATGCTTAATTAAGAAATACATATTTCTCTTACTAGCCTTTGGTAACGAGACACCGAAGATCCGAGGTTATAAAATAAAGGCTACTATAAACTACTAATAAGATACTGAATTTGAGATTCATGTCAGAGAATTTATATATGAATGATGTGGTTGATACCACAATTATTTTTATGAAACTGTTAAGGACTTCCAATTTTAACTACAAAGAAGAAATTACGCGCATTTACATATTCTGTATGTGTCCGATAAAACTTTCTCCTTAATCTTTGTTGAACTGTGATCAATAAACAGCGTGTTGACAGAAGAGGAGAAAGAGTAAGAATGTTTTAATTTTTTTTTAATTCAGAGTACACCCTACTATAAATCCCTATCTTAAAATCAACCACGAACTGCTGCTGAAGAACTATTAATATGTTGACTATTTAGATCTGAAGCTTCATTCTTTCTCTATCTAACACATTTCAATATTAATAAGCAATCCATGGATCATTATTCATAATGTTAATAAGATAATTCTAGTTATTTTTCATTTTTTTTAATCATATCACGCATGCCATTACATCACAACTTTAATGGAATGCTACTTGCACTTCTGCACAGGAAAAGTATCAAAGAAGTACGAAAGAAAGTGTGGAATTTATTTCGTCAAAATTGACGTCACGTAACTTTAAAAATACTTGCGGCATTGCTTAACGAAGCAAGCAAAAGACCCAGACATGCGAAATGCACAAGAAAAGTTTTGCACTCCGGTAAAACGATATTTCTATTGTAGTCCAGATCTTCAGAAGTTGGCTTCCAAGCGCCTAAATCACAGGGCTATCAGATAAAACTTGAAACTAAACATCAACGAAATAATTTTCAAGATTTTGGGACGCAATGCAGAGGAACAGTTGCTGCTCTGCTCAATCTATAATAATTTTTGAAGACAATAGTTTTCAATTAAGAAATATTTCTGATAAGTTAAAGCACTTAGAAAATCACTTAGTCGTGACTACAGCCGAGGCACTTCACTACCAAAGTTTCCTACCCTTCCCTTACGATTCCCATTTTCCAGAATTCTGTGGAACATTGAGAGATGACAACAATAACATTAAATTTGACGCGTCCTCTCTTAAATTAAGTCAATGAAAAATACTGATTAAAAGTCTTTGTTACATTGATCTACTGGAAGAAAACAAAAAAGATTCCTTCCATTTTTTTTTCTAAACTGTGCCATAGTGTTTGTAAGTGATTATAAATTGTTAAAAGAATTTAATCATGACCAATGTTAATTTTTTAAAAATTTTTATTTTACACTTATTCTTAAAACTTTTCTTTATTCTACTTACAAATTAATAAGCTTTCTGAGAAGAACCCTAATGTTTTTGGTGATTCAGCAGATCGCCATAAGTAAATAAATGAATTTATAATTGAAAAAAGCCTGTGATGGCAGAGAGTAGGAGAAAAGTAAGACCTGAATTTTAAAACGTGGTTGATAGTTTAAAGAGATTACTTTAAAAATGTACGATGTTATCAGAAGTATATAAGAGAATTGAAATAGTATTACTATCTAGGAGTTTATGAGCTCTCCGGTGTTTATGACGTGATGTGGTGCCGACACGTCAAAGGCGCATCGGAACGTGGGCTCTTCACATTCGTTTTTATTGATGAAGTTAATTTCCAGTGACTTATTAGCAGATACGTTCAAACTTAGTTTTAATCAATGTACAAAAGGATTTGGTTAGGTCAAAATCGTTCATTCTGCCACACTCTGTAGTGACCAAATGGTTAGAGATATGAGAATGAAAACTTCACCATTGTGTTCAGCATCAAAAAGTAGGTGACCACGTTAAAGAAAAACAGACATTAAGGACTACTCCTTGACCGGAGATTGGGGGTTCAAAAGTGGTCGCTTCCGATGAAATCTAATAAAACCAAAAACGGTATTCTGTCTTTACATTTTTCCAATTTTGAGACCAAACTATAAGAGATAGATTTGTCATTCAAATGGATAAAATATAGGTATTTTTTTTATTTAAGACAAACAAAATCCTACAAAAATCTTTCGAAAAAATGTTTTGGTTTCCAAGATGCCTTTTTATAGGATCAAATTTTGAATTTTTCTCAATTTAAACTAAAAGTATAAAAGTTGGAAAAGAACATTATATTAAGAAAATGTTGGTATTTGAAAGTTCTATCGAACAATAGATCAGTCGATTCTATGACCATCTTTGAATGTCAACGATTATTTATCTGAATGAAAGGATATATTTTCACTATGTTAAGGAGCTTTAGGAAGTGCGATAATACTTGGAAAAGAACTGTCAGAAGATTTTTTCCTACATATTAATTATTTATTAATTATTAATTATTAGTTATTAATTTCCTACACATGACACATTCATTGCCGAATAGATGGAACGATAGAATAGGCTGTTTACATTAAAGACACGACGGGTTAAGCACAAAAAATAATGAAGCTTAAAGATTAATGCAAGAGTAATTCTGCTTGTGAGAACTTTACTATTCAGAAACTTTAGAAGAATAAAGAAAAATCTTGTTAGTATTAGGAACACACACTTTGAAAGTTAGCTACATACATGTTCAAAGACTTTTTATGCAAAGTATTAGTGAATAAATGCAATCACAAGATGAAAGCTATTTATCGAGAGTACTAGTTAAATATAAGTGAACAATTTAAAAAAATTAGATATTTAACAAGTTACAGAAACTGTGATGCTGCATAAGAGTCAAATGTATTGAATTACAGCAGATTGTATAAGATACACAAGTATATATATATATATATTGATTGCTGAATAATACTAAATCATTTGTTTACTTGTTTTTAAGTCTTTCTCATCATTTAGTGTCAATCTTACTTCGAGTAAAAGTTAGGTTATCGAGCTTAAGTAAGAGGTCTCACCGCCTCATAGACGTTACATATACATCTCAATTCCAGTTATGTGCTCTCTCGAACAGTTTCTGCATTTGCAACATACATGCAAGCAAGTGAAAAATAACTTGTTGCCTATTGAGCCCAGACCAAACCCTAGCAAGACCTAGAAAGCTGAAGCTTCAGACAGAGGTTCCCTTTTTGATGTAGACAAGGAATAAGGACAGATTTTTTGAAATTCCGACGGGATTTCTGGCAAACTGACCATAAAGTGTTTGGCGGTAACTTCATGCGTGTGGCGCCATCCCGCCATATACCTGAGTTAAGCCGAGAAGGCCACAAGTCCCACAACGGGCTGGAAGTCGTATATTCTCCAAACACGATATTAATTTTATTTACAAAATTTTATTTAGAAAATTGTGAATATTATGGGGCCACTTTGCTTTTCACACTGTCGAAAAAGTATTAGTTACCTTGTTTTCAATCATATTACGCGTGCCATTACATCACAACTTTAGTGGAATGCTACTTGCACTTCAGCACAGAAAAAGTACTAAAGAAGTACCAAAGAAAGTATGGAATTTTTTTTCGTCAATCATATAATAAGACATGATTATATTTAAAAAAACTCGCGGGATTGCTCAACGAATCCTGCAAAACACCTAGAAATAAGAAATGTCCAGAAAAACTCAGGCACTCAGGTAAAACGATATTCTATTGTAGGCCAGATCTCCTCAAGTCGGCAGCCTAGCGCCATACAGATGTAGGGTAAACCTGCAACTTCTACACATCAATCAAATAATCTTCAAGATTTTGGGACGCAATGCATAGGATGAACAATTGCTGCTCTTTTCAACTCATAACAAGTTTTGAAGACAATAGCTTTCAATTGAGAAATATTTCTGAAAACTAAAAGCACGTAGAAAATCACTTTAATCACTAACGTAGTGACTACAGCCATTGTATTCCACTACCAGAGTTGTCTATCCTTCCTACATCTTCCAGATTTCTGTGGACCATTGAGAGATGACAACAATAACATTAAATTTTACGCTTCCTCTCTTAAATTAACTCAACAATGAAAAATTCTGACTAAAAGTTATTCTTACATTGATCTACCGGAAGAAAACAAAAAACATCCATTCCATTCTTTTATTTATGAAATGTGCCAAAGTGTTCGTAAGTGATTATAAATTGTTAAAAGGATTTAATTATGACCAATGATAAATTTCTTTTAGAATTTTTTTTTTATACTTATTATTAAAATTTTACTTCATTCCACTCAAAAATTAACAACCTTTCTGGGAAGAACCCTAATGTTTTTGATGATTCAGCAGATCGCCATAAGTAAATAAATGAATTTATAATTGAAAAAAAAGCCTGTGACGGCGGAGAGTATGAGAAAAGTAAGACCTGAATTTTAAAACGTGGTTGATAGTTTAAAGAGGTCACTTAAAAAATGTACGATGTTATCAGAAGTATATAAGAGGATTGAAAGGCTATTACTATCGAGGAGTGTAAGGGCTCTCCGGTGTTGATGACGTGTGCCCATACCACGTGCAAGACGTATCGGAACGCGGGCTCTTCACATTCCTTTTTATTTATGAAGATAATTTCCATTAACTTATTAGCAGATACGTTCAAACTTAGTTTTAATCTATGTCCAAAAGGATTTGGTTAAATAAAAAATTCTATAGTAAATAGGAGTCGCAACTAGTGTGATAGAAAAGGAGAATTGTGCTTCAAGTGTATTAAGACTTTAAATCCTAAAATGCCCAGGAATAAAGTTTTACTTTTGGGTTGTAGGCTACAGAAAATTAGAAAAAATCATGTAACTTGAATCATATAGTGCGCATATAAACATCCTGAATCAACAGAATAAATAACTTCTATTGGGTAGAGATGTCTCTAAGTACAATTGACTACTTTTCCCATTTGGACCTGGAGAAAGGTTACTTATCATTGGAGATTTGTGGACCACCACAGTTTAATGAAAATAGAATTAAACTAACGAATTACAGTTTAGTTTGTGCATTTTTGGGGTAGGTTCCTAGAACCATATTTTTGGAAATATCTAGGAAAACATTAGGCTATAGGTATAAAAAAGATGCACTTGAGGAGGGCACACTATAACAACAAGACAAATCAAATAACGTATCAACTATAATTCTAGGTGTCATCTTTCTAGGTATATAATTCATAGTTCTAGGTTTTCTATAGTTCTGGCTGCTGGGTCGGACGAGTAAATGGTAACAAGAATAAGAACAAGATGTGAACATTTCTAAGGTCCAGATTTTCTTTTTGGCTAGTCCGATTTTAATTATTTTTGATACAGTTGTTGACTATGATGTTTTGAAGTAGTTTGCAGAATTTCACTCAAAACTATGCAACAGGGCTCAAGATATCAGCTGCCAAAACTTAACGATTTAACATGGCAAAAAAGCACTTGAATCACAGAATTTCAGTAATCTGAAAAGTATAATTACTTGGATTAAAAACCTATCCAAATATTTCCTTAAAATATAGTAAAATGCTTATTTAAGAAATACGTAGATGGTATTTCCCATACTAGCCTTTGTTGGTAACGAGACACCGAAGATCCGACGTTATAAAATATAGGCTACTATAAACTACAAATAAGCTACTGAACTTCAGATTCATGTCAGAGAATTTATGTATGAATGATGTGGTCGATACCACAATTATCTTTATGAAACTGCTAAGGACTTCCAATTTTAACTATAAAGAAGAAATTACTTACTTACCATTCTGTATATGTCTGCTAGAACTTTCTCCTTAATCTTTGTTGAACTGTGACCAATAAACGGCGTGTTGACAGAAGAGAAGAAAGAGTAAGAATGTTTTAATTTTTTTTTTCAGAGTACACTCCTACTATAAATGCCTATTTTAAATCAACCACGAACTGCTACTGAAGAACTATTAATAGGGTGACTATTTAGTTCTGAAGCAACATTCTTTCTCTATCTAATACATTTCAATATTAATAAGCAATCCATGGATCAATAATCATAATGTTAATAAGATAATTGTAGTTATTTTTTCCATTTTTAGCGGCCCCTAGTTTACACCTTGCCTGTAAAACATAGGGAACCCCTTTTGCTTTCGTCTTGCAATCACATTCTGTCACACTCTGTAGTGGCCAAATGGTTAGAGATATTAGAATGAAAACTTCACCATTTTTTTCAACATCAAAAAGTAGGTGACCCCGTCCAAAAAATGAGACATTTAGGACTACTCCCTGACCGGAAATTGGGGAAATTGTTCAAAAGTGGTCGCTTCCAATAAAATCTTATAAAACAAAAAAAGATTATTCTGTCTTTACGTTTTTTCAATTTTGTGACCGAACTATAAGAGATAGATTGGTGATGCAGATGGATTAAATATAGGTTTTTTTTTTAAGACAACTTTTGGAGAAGAATATTAAGTTATTCAGTCATTTTATTCGACAAAACACACTGATATGCCCGTCAGTTTTCTGACCCTTCTTTGTCAAATATGCGCACTATTTGAATAAAGTTTCTTGCTTGTCCCAATTTTGTTTGGGAAAATTAAATACAACAGAAAATTAAAACTTTATCTGTGGGCATGTTAGGATATTAAACTTATAATAAACTTGAATCATAATTTTCATTTGACGTTTTTGGAAATACTAATTGGTTGAAACTTTATTGGTTTTGAGAAATTATGTTTTACTCTAACCACTACTATTATTATTTCCAATTGCTGTCACTTTTTTTAATGTACTTTGTTGTTTTGAATGTAGACATATGCCAGAATAGTCTAGCTACGTTATATTATCAGTATACAGCAATAGTCATTCTAGCATTTACGTATCGAAATATTACCACTAATGGTATATTTGATAATGGTATGATTTTTTTATTATTTTATAATTGATCTAAAATAAATAAAACTTAGTAAATCGTTTACTTATTGTAGGTTCTGGCTCAGTGGTTAGAGTCGCCGACTGCTGGTGAGACTCAAATCCCATAATTTTTTTGAAATTAACTACTATAGAATTTATTTTTGGCTATTCTCCTATTAAATGTTGTTTCTAGTAAGTTTTAATTTAACCACTAATATTATTAGAAATAAAAACTAAAAATCACCACTATGTCCTATACTTCAGCTTGTTGGCATTCCTAGAACCTATATTTTTTGGAATATCAAGAAAACCAGTATAGATATAAAAAAATGTACATAAGAAGGGCACTCCATAACAACGAGACGAATCAAAAGCCGTATCAACTATAATTCTAGGTGCCATTGTTCTAGCTATATAATTCATAGTTCACGTTTTCTATAGTTTTGGCTGTGAGACCGGTAGAGTAAATGGTAATAAGAATAAGAACAAGATGTGAACATTTCGAAGGTCGAGATTTTCGTTTGGCTAGTCCGATTTTAATTATTTTTGAAACAGTTGTTGAATATTATGTTTTGAAGTAGTTTACAAAATTTCACTCAAAAATATGCAACAGTGCCAGAATATCAGCTATCAAATTTTAACAATTAAACATGGACAAAAAGGCATTTGAATCAGAGATTGTGAGTAATCTGAAAAGTATATTTACATGGATTTAAAACCGATCAAAATATTTCCTTAAAAATTAGTAAAATCCTTAATTAAAATTACGTAGGTGGTATTTCCCATACTAGCCTTCGTTGTTAACGGGACACCAGAGTTATATAAATATTGCTTATTAAAAAATACTAATTAGATACTGGAATTAAGTTTCATGTCAGATAATTTATATAAGAATGATATAGAAGATACACAATTATTCTTCTGTAATTACTGCTAAGTTCATATAACTCTTTTAAATATTAAAATGTTCTATGACTTATTTTTATTAAAACTGTTAAGGAATTCCAATTTCAACTAAAAAGAAGAAATTATGCACCACTTACTTACAATTCTGTATGTGTCTGCTAGAACTTTCTCCTGTGAACAATAAACAGCGTACTGACAGAAGAGGAGTAAGAATGTTTTAATTTTTTTTAAATGGAGTACACCCCTTTTGTAAATCCCTTTTGAAATCAACCACAGACCACACACGGCTATCGGATCCCACAGTTGCAACTTCTACATATCAATCAAATAATCTTCAAGATTTGGGAAGCAATGCATAGGATGAACAGTTGCACCTC
>JAFIDM010040523.1:0-13068 GCA_023159025.1 Thereuonema tuberculata
TTTCTATTTTATTTTTCTGTTTGAATAAATATGGATAGAGATTTTAGTGATAAAGTTCTCTTCTTAATAGGTATCAGATTAATGGAATATCAAGCGCTCTAACTCTCTCTTCACAAAATGGTTTTCAGAAAAAAAATAGGTCAACATCTGTCCCAATCTCCTGAGAGGCCTGTACCCAGCATCTGTTGCTGTCAGTTACACGCATATTATTTCTCCATCAGACACTCTGATAATTTCATTTTAAAATTAGTCAGTTACAGATTCAGCAGTCAGTTCAACAACAAATTAAGGTTAGAGCTTCATCCGTTTTTAACCATCCAGTAAGTCATACAACTATGGACACTTTCCTATAAAAAATAATGCCAAATTAAACTATTTCAAATACGAAATCATTTCTAAAAATCTCTATCCATATCTATTCAAACAGAAAAATAAAATAGAAAATTCAATTCAATAAGGGGATTCCCTTCTTTTTTTTTCTAACCCATCTCAAAGACAAAGATTTTTCGTACAATTCTAAAGAATACAAGTAGAAATTATATGAAACAATTATAATTTATTCACGAAGACTATCTTTCGATGCTGCGAACAAATCCATATTCAGTCTCAAAAACAATGTCTATCTTTATAAATAAATAAATACTTCATAATTAACGTAAACTACTTATTACCACAAACTTCTTTAACTACATCCTCCTCCTACGCAATCTTTCGAATAGCCTGATCGGCCTATTCTTTTTCGTTTTTATAAGAACGTTTTATTAGTGATTTTCTTATAAAAAAAACAAACGTTTTTATTAGTGATTTTCATATAAAAAGACATTTTATTAGTGATTTTTTATAAAAAAGACATTTCGGTACGAGATTTGAACATTATTTTGTAAGAATGCTTTGAGCATTACAGTTCATCTATCACGTTTTGTTTGTTTAAATTCTTGATTGTAACTAATTTTATTTTATTTTGGAGTTGGGAAGAAGGAGGATGTTCCTTTTCCCGAGGTAGCTTGAAAAAGAATAGGCTATTCGAAATATTGCATAAGAGGATGATGTAGTTAAAGAAGTTTGTGGTAATAAATAATGTCTATCTTTGTTTTGTTTTAGTACATACAAATTCTTTCGCTGATTATAGATCGTTCTCAAGGACAAAACAGGCGTTTCAAGGTCAAAATGGTTCTATACCGTTGTTTTTAGTGCGTTCTATAGTGCATATATTACTACTAGCCATTAATCAAAATAGGGACCGAACCACCGCAGAATCGTTGCCTAAGCTCGAACATTCACGCAACCACACAAAAAGGACTATGTACTGATAGATAGTGTGCTCTTCAAAGATAGCTTCGACCCCATATCCCGGCAGTGTCTGCTAATCATCCCGCATCATCTGCGCCGTCACATTGCCGAGTCTTGCCACGAGGACCTCACCTGCGGCACCTAGGTCTCACCGGAACCTACGGCAGGATCCGGCAAAACTATTACTGGCCCTGACTGTATAAGACAACCCGCCATTGTGTTTTACGGTGCGATGGCTGCTAGCGCAGGAAATCAATGACTCAGCTGCCGGTTGGACTCCTTCAGCCACTCCCCTTACCGGAACAATCCTTTAGCCGCATCGGTATTGACCTCCTTGACCCTCTCTCGCTATCAAACAATAACCATTGGATTGTCGTGGCAGTCGACTAGTTCTCCCGCTTCACCATTACACAAGCACTGCCGAACGCAACAGCCACCGAAGTCACCCGCTTCTTTGTGCGAGACTCTACCTCCAGCCAGACGATGCATCCACCCTCTCCAACGTGGAAGACGAGCTCCCGCCACTGGTAACATGTGGACGGCCGCTACCAATTGAGAACAACTGGACAACGGTAGAACCACATGACGACGCTATCTTTCCCCTGCACAACCGGACCACGCCCTCCCGACTGGACCAACATCACAAATTACACCCCCTCCCCTGCACCGCTCACAGAGTAACGTATCTCACCCTCGACGTTACTTGGACACGTGAGTTGACGAGGACGCCGTCCCTTGAAGGGAAGCTACGATGCAAAGTCGAAAACCTTCCCGGATTGATCAGTTAAACTACACTGGCTGACCGGGAGGGCTAGACTTCACGCAATTGGCTCCTTCTTTTAATGATGGACCGAAAAGAGGTCTCCGAGAGCTGGCTGAGCTGGCATTCAGAATCCGACATTTCAGGGATTTTATTACTTTGACCTGTTTTAGTGATCCACCGACCTTGTATACATAGTGTAAATAAATTGTAAATAAATGCTTCTACAGTATGCTGAAAAGTCGACGTTAGTCTCTGCTATTTTCCGACCACTCATCAATATCCTCCTCTTTCAACGATGTTGTTTCGAGACTGAATCAGAAATGATGGGTGAATAGCAGTATTAACACTATTTTCTTCAGTCCAGTGCACCGTCTCGAATTCAATTCAAGGGAACCTGTATTTATAAAAACGTAAGGTACCGTAGGTCTTTGTGAGAACGTTAAACAGGTCGCAATCAGTTGTACTTTATGAAAGAATATTATAAAGATAATGCTAAGAATAATGCTGACTTCTTATCTTGAGGACGTTGAAAATTTACGGCCAGTTTCCACATTGTACGTAACCCATTTTATATAAGCGTTTAACAATCTTTTTTGGATATGTGCCTGATGGTTTCTTTTATTCGATCGTAAATCCTGCTTATTTACTTTGACTTAGCTAAGCAAGTCATCCTATTGCTATACATCTTATTTACTCGTTATTCAATTTTGAAAATCTAAATTCTTGACAAATTGAAAAAAAAAGCGACTGCACAGCAAAAACAAAATTAAAAAAACACTTGCACTGAGTCGTTCTGAATATGGACTATGTTTTATGAAGTTTTCATTCTGAGATTTTCCATTTGCATAGGTTCCAAAAACATTTTTTTGCTTTTTTGCTACCATAGTTGTAAGTTTTCATTACGAAAACAGCAGAGTGAAGATTTCTGTTAGATACCCACTGTTGAAATAGGCTGTGAATCTCCTAGTTAGAAAGGAAATGTTCATTAATCAGTTAATTTATAACTAAAACAAAATTAAATAGAATTAGAATAAAACGATAGATAATTTAAAACTAGGGCTTCTTTTTATTATTGTCAAGAACAGAAAATTTTTGGAAAATTAGTTAATTCATGTACAAATTATTTCCAGAATTTTTTTACCTAAGAAATTATACATCTTTACAGCAACCATTCTTTCAAAAAAGAAGAAGAATATAAAGACAGGCAATTTAAGGTAAGTATAATCTTCAACATTTGAATGTTTATGTTAATGCAAAAATTTATACTTTCAATGAATGGATCTGAGAGAGCTACTTATTGGCAAGTAAATATGTAAGTTGGAAACGTTTGTTTTTAATTAGAAAATGAACAAAAAAGCTCCCGAACAAAAAATGCATGTTCCCAATATGACCTATAATGTTGAAACAAAGATTGATTCAGTTTAAATTCTTAAATTTAGGAAAAATTAGTATACTTTGGTCATAAAAAATCTTCTGTATTGTCCTTTGTTAAGCCAACACTTTCTTCATGATAGAAGGTTGCATAAGCAATGCACACGAGCATATCCTTCATCTCATCTTCCTTACAGATGTTACAAATGTAGAATTCTTTTCTTAGAGATTTTTTTTGGATTTCTTTGGAATAACTTTTGTAGGCGCCCAGTGGCTTTTCTTTTCTTTAATGCTACATCCTTGGGAAATAGGGATGCTTTCTATACTTAATACTTGTGAAAATAAAATTAACTTTATCACCTGTCAGTTGATAAAGTTCCAAGCAGTGGAGAAGACGTTATCTCATGGTGTGGTTGTTCAGGAACTCGCAGCTTAGATCTGTACTTGGTTTGAAGGCTTCTTCAGCAATTGAATTCGGATCGTGGAGATATGAACCGTGCCTTTGAATCCTGATTGTAAAAACAGAAAATAAATCACAAGTATACCCAATATATCCTACTAGGCCAAAGAGTTCCCTAACACTAGAATACGGTACATTTCTTCTTAAAATTAAACGAACGGCTAAAAATAATAAAACGTGGTTGAGTCATTCAAAGCCAAATATACTATCTACAGATATATTATGAATTTTTCCGGCCAACTCAAACTAATTATTAAACACAAAATTAGATGCGGCTACTTTAAGCAAACGCAACTACGTGCAACCACTTGAGCAAACGCAACCAAATGCGTGCAACCACTCCTTTAAAAGATAAATGCGCACTAGCTAATTATCTTGGGATTGCATCAGCCAAGTCGGACGCAAGTTTCGAACAGACAAATGGCATCATCTTTTTCATTCATGGAGTACTAACGGACATAACGTGATGAGGCCATATTGAGTACAGGTATCTCATTAGAAAACGGTCCCCTTCTAGACATCTGGAACAACTCCATGGGGAAAAGGGGAAAAAATTATACAATTAGTTTAAATTCTATCCATTTAACCATGACAATTTAATTAAAGCATACAAAAAAACAAGAAAATTCTCCTATGAATTTATAATCTTCTATCGAATTAAACTTATTTTATCAAATCATAAATTCAATTAAATCTTAGTATTACGAAGTTCTGTTAATAGAATTCTAATTTTAAACTTTAAAAAATCAGAGTATTTTAGAACATTTTTAAGATTTTAACTTCTACTTAAGATTAAGCAATAAAATAATTTGAATTTTATTTTTTCCTTTTATTTTTTCCAGTTCAATGTTTCATTAGAATTCTTGGATATGAACTATAAAGTAGTTGTTTACAATTCCAATTGATGCAAATTTTAATCACTTTATCTTAACTTAGCCTTAACTATGGTGAACGGATAAATTTAGACTTTAGCTGTTAACCTGGTGCTGGTGATGCCGTGTTTATTCAATAATTCGAATTCTAGTTGACTTGTAGAACGATGGATTAACCTCTACAGAATATCCACTGGTTCTTTCCCTCAAACTTCTCCGACATTTTACGAAGCCTTTAAAACTCTGGAATTCTGACATTAGGTTAAGTAAAATCCTTGGACTTTTTATTTAACTCTTTGATTTATCCTCTAATGCCTCCTTAAGATTCAGATTCACATAGTTTGAGTAGACAGAATTAGAAATTAGAATTACCTCCAAATATGGTTTCATTAGAATGTATGTTTTTTTGACTTGAGTTTCTATTAATCCATCTGAAGATCCATCAATCAGTCTGTAAAATCCTTTCCACATCGTTCCCATTTGTTCATTTTGTTTAAAATTCTACTTGGGTTATACGAACAATAACATGATTTCAACATTTAACTAAATATTACATCACTAATGATGAAAATTAATCATTCCAGGATTCAATAAAAAAAAAAAATTCTGGTAGAAAGAATCGTTCTTCCAAGCTACAACGAACATGCTTTCTTCTCTTCTCTCATCGCCTCAGTGATATCACAACAGTGTTTCTCATAACAACTAGAATGATTCTAGGTCATTGTATCAAAAACAAAGATCATTTGAAACATGCAAACAATGAACAAACAAATAAACAGATAGATCAGGTCTCTGATATTACAACATTACAAATCAATAACAAAAGAAATCAAGTCAGTCTAAATAAAAATTCTTCAACAAATTATAATTTTGATGGTCTTTTTTTGACTTCAAGAAATTTCATATTTATTGTTTATTTGTTTTTTATTTTAAAAAAATTAAATCTTTATTTGAAAAAAGAGATCTGGTTTTTTTTTAACATCGTAATTTTTAAGGATAAGGATTATCACAAATTTATTAATAAATTTATAATACATTTATTGATTAATTTATTTTCAAAATTTTCAAAATAGCACCCATGCTAATAATATGTTTGTCTTAGATTATATTATATTCTGGTGATAAAATTTCAAGATTCGGTGCTTTTCGTGAGAACTTTGAAATGCCAAATAATTGGAGCTGGTATTTTCACACACACATCAAAAAGGTATGTTCTAGGAGAAGGTATGTGAAATCGAATTCGTTTGCTTAATTATTCGGGAATTCTAAAAATATTTTCAATATTGCAAATTAATTGATTTTGGACTTTGCTGATTAATTTTCAAAATGGAAATAATTTGTATTCCTTAATTATAAATTAAGCAATCATCAAAATACTCAAAACAAAATTTAATAATAACAATATAGTTAAATTAGTATTATAATTGAAGTTGATTTATGTTTGAATAATTTTATGTTAGCTTCATTCTTTTTTTACTCCTTTAATGCCTTTTATAAGTATATTTGTTATTACAAATGATATTTTATTGGTAATAAATATTTTAAAATGAAATCTTATAGTAATATACGAGTATAAAGCTGAAGAGTTTATAGGTTTGAACGCGCTAATCTCAGAAACTACCAGTCCGACTTGAAAAATTCTTTTTGCGTTCGATTTACCAGTTATTCAGAAGAGTTATTAGTCCAGTCGACAGGTAGTTTTAGGTGGAAAAAGGTCGGAAGTTAATGAAACTTTGGGATGTTGTTCAGGGACGGTTAAGTAATATTTTCTCAAGTTTTTGACCTCGAGGACCCTGTGCGAAAAGAGGGAGGAGGGGGAAACTGCAAAAATTTCGACCTTTCTTCGGTTTTTCCTCAGTAACTTTTTTCCCTTACGTCCTACGGCAAAAGCATCCCTATATTATTTTGTAGAGCGTTAAATTTCCTGTAACTTTCACCATTCAAACATTTTTGTATGTCAATTCATTATCGAGATATGGCGCTTCGAAAAAAATGTCATTTTTCAAAATTCGCAAATAAATGCCCAAAAATGCCGAATTTTACCTTATTTCTTCTATTATACCCGAATTATGATGAAATGTTGTTGTAGTTATGGTTCCTGGTTACAATAACTAAATTTGGACACCTACCAACCCCACCCCACCCGCTCCCCCCTTTTCCCACCCACCCCCAATTCACAAAAGCTAATTTTCTTCTCTGATGGAAGCCAACCATATTCACATCATGTTGTTATTGATATTAGTAACTTTTCGGATCGATACCCCCCCCTTCAACTACAAAATTATCCTAGGGCATGTTTAAATTAAAGACGTAGTCCTTTCGTGGAAAAAATTAATGAAATTAACAATATTAAGGTATTCACAAGGCATACTAAGGCATATTAAGGAATAGAGATAATATTATTGAAAGGTACTCATATAAACATGTACATATCATAATAGGTACTCATTTGTACTCATTACAGTTCATGTCGGGATTTCGTAGCCGTTGATTCTGCTTCTAACAACTCGTCGTCCTCCTGAGCGATCAAGCTGTCAATGACGTCCTCGCCGTCGTCGTATTCATCTACTACGTCTGGTGAGTCTTCCTCGTTCAAATCATTTGCGGGGGAGTTTTCACAGGAGGGGCCTGCTTTCTAGCAAGCTCCGGTGCTACAGCCTTTGCTGCACTTGCAGGAAACCATCTGGAGGATGTCATCCGGCGCAGCATTTCTAGTTGTGGGGATTGGTAGTACCCCTCGCGTGGTTAGGCTCCAGCCCCAAACTGATGGGAGAAGTTCATTGCCTAACCACGCCTGTACTTGCTGGTAAGTGCGGAGGGAGTGGTACTTGGCAGCGTCCCTTGTTGGTGGTAGGCGGGCTAGTTGCAATTTAGCCTTCGTCACTGATCGTGTGAATAATCGGTACCGCAGGTCGTCGAGGATGTCATTGTTAATGTCGCCTCCATAAACTGCTATCAGGAACTTTTCTCCAGCGTCGCTGATCTGCTGGGGAGTAGCGTTTGGTGTGAGAAATGGAGCCACTGCTGCAGAGAGGGAGGTATTCTTCATGTAGGTGCTGCAAGTTTTGTTCTTCCACAATCCATACGGTGCTGACGTGGTATCACAACCATTCACTACGTGGAGAAAAAGTATGTCCTTGAGGGGAAATGAGCAGGAATTTTACGAGTAGAGGGCACCTCTTCCACTTTTCTGAAGATAGATGTTCATGTGGACGTACCTAACGCTGTCAACAGAATAAGTATGTCCACATCTTCAGCAGTAATGATGACGCTGCCGAATTCGCTGGCCTTGGATATGGCGGTGTTCACGATCATCACGTCGGCGTCCTCTTATGCCTGCTTTACTTCGATGCTAGCATCCGCCATTCGTATCATGAACATCGAAATGAATGCGCTCTTATTGTGATTGTTTGCCAAGAACTTTTCTTGTGCTATGGTCACCATGATAGATGAGGAGAACACGACTTTGGTTGCTAATTGTAATGCAGAACAGCGAGCTCGTTCTGCGGCTTTGGTGCCTTAATAGCTGGCGTTAGTGGGGTATCCATCAAATACAACAATCACATTGCTACCAAAGTGTCTCTGCGCGTAGTTGATGTACGTAGAGCACAGCATCTCGAATGTGGTTGTGGGAGTTTTGTTCCACACCACTTTATGTAATAGGTATCCTCCATCAATCACGTTATACTTCCTGTTGCCAAGGTTGACTTCCTCTATAGGAGTGAAGAGTGAGTACATTGCAGACTTTGTTTCCTTGCGCATTCCCTCCTCATTGAAGAGTGACATTGGGAAGGGTGCGAGTTCAAACTTGAAGAGTTCTTTCAGATCTTCTTCAGATTTTTTGGCTACGCAGACACGCTGGAAGAGAGTGAGAGGATCGACAGTGAATTTTTTACCAACAATTTTCAATGAGCAGGCAACGGAAGCGAGAGTCACGACCTTATCCTTCCGTTACAGTTTCAATTCTTCAAAATTTCCCCCCACCACTTTCTTCATGCATGATATGGCTATTTCTCATGCTAAGTGACAATTCGCCATGACCAATGATTCCTGTGCTCAGAGAAACTATCGCCTGGATGTGAAGGAATGGGGGGTGTTCAGTGAACCATGTGCGCAGTTTCCCAATGTACATGTTGTCTCTCTCTACTCGGGTTGGTCTCATGTCAACATGCTGTTCAGATGTCTCTGAGGGAACATCGGCGAACAATTCTATTTATTCACAAATGCTTTGAAGGCATAGCATGCCCAATGTCCATCTAGCAAGCTCAGAATCACTTACACCGCGTCCACAAGTGAGTCCTCCATAGCTTTTCATAGGAATTGTGAAAATTGTAGTAAGTAAGTCGACAATGTAATTGTGGTAGTGTGAAACCGGGGTGTCGGAAGCCTTACTTACATACCATAGGTACCTATGACCCAGCAGCCCTAGGATAATTTTGTAGTTGGGGGAGGGGGGTAACGATCCGAAAAGTTACTAATATCAATAACAACATGATGGGAATATAGTTGGCTTCCATCAGAGAAGAAAATTAGCTTTTGTGAATTGGGGTTGGGTGGGGAAAGGGGGAAGCGAGGGTCGGGTTCGGGGGGTGTCCAAAGTTAGTTATTGTAACCAGGAACCATAATTACAACAACATTTCATCATAATTTGGGTATAACAGAAGAAATAAGGTGAAATATTGCATTTTTGGGCATTTTTTTTGCGAATTTTGAAAAATGATATTTATTTCGAAGCGCCATATCTCAATAACGAATTGACATACAAGCATGTTTGAATAGTGAAAGTTGTAGGAAATGTAACGTTCTACAAAATAATATAGGGATGCTTTTGCCGTAGGACGTAAGGAAAAAAAGTTATTGAGGAAAAACCGGAGAAAGGTCGAAATTTTTGCAGTTTCCCCCTCCCCCCTCTTTTCGCACAGGGTCCTCGAGGTCAAAAACTTGAGAAAATATTAATTAACCGTCCCTGAACAACATCCCAAAGTTTCATTAACTTCCGACCTTTTTCCACCTAACCCCACTTTTTCCTACCTGTCGACTGGACTATATAGGCTATGTAACATCCCGCTACGACAAATGGAAATGGAGAAACATAAACGTCAACCAACGGGTTCGACGGCTGTAACGCGGCGGCTTTTTCGTACGACGAGAAACGAACATTATCCAGAGATAGTGTAGGTTTGAATTGAGAAAAGCTTACCTGAACAATTTTCTAATGTATTTCAAATCTGAGACAATTCCAAGGGAAGTCAATATAATCGTGAATAATCTGAGGGAAATAAAAAACAAAAGAACAACGCAACAATCACGTTCAAATAAAGAAGAGATACACTTGATGCGATGGAGTATCGATTGTTGGAGAATGAACTAGTGTGCGGTTATAGTTGTATTGTCACTGATGGTTAGTTAGTCAATGAAGAACGAAAAGATGGTGGAATACGATGACAAACGAGGATGTATTCGGAAGTCTTATTCGCTAAAAGATGCAAGGGAATATCAAATATAAATATTCCTTGTTTCTGCAAATAAGTGGCTCATAAACGCAAGAGATACGTGCCGGAAAACGGATTTGAAGTTCGACTAAACCGAAAGATTTAAGAAGAATGTTACACAAGCCTATAATTGGATAACATAGAACACTTCGTATTATGAGACATAGTTTCATGCAAGTGAAATAGGATTAACATTTTTATGTAAAAGGAACTTTTAACAGAATATACATAGATTTGTTTTATTGATTTGCCTTTGTTTTCTTTTCTACATGTTACCTACACATGGGAATTATTTTAGCGGGTTGTACGAACACTCTCTGCCGGAGTAAAGGTTTTAAAAAATAACAGCTCCATTAGCAAGCATTAAGTTCGCTACAGATACCGCTGGGCACAGCTCGTAAATTATAAGTGAGCTATATACACGAAAATCTACTCAGGTCTGGCAATTGGACTAAAATGTTAAAGATTTTAGTGTAATTGACACATGAAGGGTTGACGTTGCTCAGAAAATTATAGTTTGGATTATTTTAGGTAAAGTAGTCTGGAACAATATTCCATAAGGATCTTCATTAGGTCTATAAACACAGTAACTCTCAAATACATGATCAAATCTTAAATCTTGATAAATGTATGAATCTTTGAGTTTGGTTATTGTTCTGTGATAGTAATAAATGGAGTTGATACTGGATATGCTATACTATCTTTGATGTTGTTTACTGTTGATATCGACTTATTTCAGTTCTTCTATGAAACATAAGATTAAAATCAAATTAATTGATATATCTCATGTGGTAATTTGATGTGTTTAGAGTTCCGTGCCTAATCAATTTTCATTAATTACCCAAAGATACAGACTGGATAAGTCAACTCCTGTTCATTTGATAAATAAGTTTATTTATATAAAGTTAATCATAAATAACACCACTGCCACATCTAATATAAACAAAATAATGATAACAATAATAGTTATTATAATGATAATAATTACGATAATTTAAGTAAAATGAGAACTATTAATAATTAAATAAAGTGAAGAGGAATCAAAATACAAAAGCACAGTAAAATCACTTAAGATTTACAAAAATTTAATTAAAATAAATGATGTTATTTATTATAAATAAATGTTATTTACTTTATATGTATTTATATGAATAGAATTTTAATCCAAAACAAAACATTACAAAGTGTTTTATTTAATTAGTTTAATTTTTTTATAATTAATGTAAGTCGCAACATTTCTGTAAGTATAGAAATTGAAATTCAAGTTGAATTTCTAAATGAATAAAATTTTAAAACGATTCTAAAAGATAAAATTCCCGCTTAAATTATTACATAAAATTTCAAAAGATCAAATTTGTTAAGCTGTTTAAATAGCATTCTTGCATTCAGCTTCAGCTCATTATTTAATTCAAAAAATGTTATTATTTTAAAGGAAAAAAAATCAGAATATTAAATCTTATTTGGTACATTTCTTTTAAAATACTCAATTATAGAAAAACCTTCACTTTGTAATCGGAAAAAAATTCTAATGTATTATTTTATATTATTAGTTTCAGAGACTAAACCTCCCGAACCAGAACTGTGTGAATTCAACATTTTATGCAGATTGTATAGATGAATGCACATACGGAAGGATGAATAAGACTTGCAGGTCAGTCATTTCTGATTTGGTTGGAATTCGTCTGTTGGTTATGTATATGAAAAACCAAAAAATATTTGCTCTGCTAACAATACAATTTAGTCCAGGCAACGAAGGAAAAATAGGGGAAATAATTCGTGTAAAAGCCAATTTTGGCACAGTTGTAGGGGAAGGTGTCCTGAACAACATACTAAAAGTACTGATGGGTGGGGGTGGAGCTAAGGGATGGGTGGAGGTTTAAAGGTCCCTTTTCCCACTTTTTCGTGAATAACTGGAAAACTGCGGCCTACAGCAAAATATTGTTCAAATACTAAAATAATCTACATAAAATACTCTACAAAAAAGGTCCTATACACTTTTTCGCTGGGATGTATACTTAAGGAGATATGGAGGGGGGGAAATGGACAATTTGGAAAAAAATGTTTGTTTTGCTGTTAAAAATGGCAAATATATTTCTCAATATGAAATTCCCATTAATTGTCGAAATCCTAACTGTCTTCGAAACCGAAACTATCGTCATCGTCGACGGTGTCTTTGATGGGGGCTCCGTTAGTGCACGAGCCGAAGCATACGCCGCAGACACTGGAGAAGGCAATGCCGGCACCTGCAGTGTACCCTACACCCAGTCGTGCATCGGCAAAATATGGTGTAGAGAATGGATTCAGGTGCCACAGGATCGTTCGTTGTCACCGGCTGTAGGATGCCATAGTCTTCCCTGGCCTAACCCCATTGGGTGGGTGGTAGGGGATTGCCAAGCCATTGTTGTAGCTGTAAGAAATTAATAAGGCCAACGTAAGTATTTAGCTCAAATAGATATTTTTAATGAAACAAAACAGTATATGTAAATAGATATACCTGTAGATATACACTCTGAACGAGTGCTGCTTCGAAGCTCCTCTGGTAGGAGGAAATGTGGCCATATCAGATTTCGGCTTCGTCGATGCTCTCAGAAAAGCCGAGTACTGGAGTTTGTTGAGGTTTTGTTCGTGGGCTGGCGCTTGGTAAATCGCCAGAAATAGCTTCTCGCCAGCCTGTGCAATACCTCAGGTAATGTTGATGGATAAGTGAAAATGTCTGAGATTTGTTGTGTCAGGTCAGCTTTAGCTGTGAACAGCTTAGCAATTCCTATTTTGCTCTTCCCATGGATCGCCGAGGTGGTGTCGCATCCGGAGAAGCTGTGG
>JAFIDM010040524.1:0-13062 GCA_023159025.1 Thereuonema tuberculata
CAGTTTGTTGTTTTCTTCTTTTTCGAAGGTGAATTTTACTTTATCATCCAATGAATTAACATAGTTGAAGGAAATTTTCAGTTGTCGTTCGGTGCCTTTCCAGAAAATGATGATATCGTCCACATATCTGCAGTAGTTAAATTTTGTTCCTTTCCAATTGTTGATTAGTTTATTTTCCAAGTGATTTAGGTGGATATTGCAGATGGATACAGAAATTATTTACAATTGGCGATTTCGAGAACACAAGGTAAGAATGATAACAAATATTATTACTAATTAAATGATTCTTATTAGCTGCTCTGTTGTGATCTTATTTGTTGTTTTTAATCCTTTTTTAAATCTATCTGTTGTGATCTTTTCAACTGTTTCCTTTTAGTATCGTTCAGTGTTCTTTCTCTTGCCTTATCTCATTTCGATGGTATTTGATGAATTACTAGAGATTTTAAACGATGGTAAATATCAGATAATCTAAGAAGAATCGATTCCATGAAAAGCGGTTATGATTTGTTGAATAGTTGAAATGAACTCATTATTTGATAGCCCGCGCCATTGTTGATCTAACTCTTTATTTGATAGCGCTCGCAACAATGACAAATGAAAATCCGTTTTCCAATGTTGCGCAGTACAGACAGACAGACAAAGAAACAAAAGATTTTAGTAATATAGATTAGTCACATATATTTAACTTTCTCTTTCACGTCACCATAGTTTTTTTATCATTGATTTGTGTTAGGCAAACATCTGGTTTTTGAATATAGATGATTGAAACGAAATACCAGGAATTAATCAAAATACGACTGAAAATAGGATTCGATTGATAAAAGAACATAAGGTCGTTCAATGTGAACTTACAAACATGCAGCTGCTTTGTTGATTTTCGGAAAATTCCATTCAATGAAAGAGAAACTTCATGTCGAAATATTCGAATTCTCAATCTTTTTTTTAAAAAATGAAAAACTAAATGACTATATCTAGAAATCCTAAAACTTAATTACTGCCATTGGCAAGCATAGAATTACAGCGAAGAGAAATGGGAATCTTTAGATAGTAAGTTGAGCTTCAAATCTTAAAAAATTAAAGTCTTTTAGCGTATTTCCAAGGGACAATCAAAGTTCGAAATACGAATCCTCCAACCATGGAACATTAGATTTTACTTTTGTTTTCCGATTTTTATTTGTGGTGGGGAAGGCCAGTAATAGTTATTTTAATAAAACTATAAATATTGATACCAAAAGTAATGATTTTCGAATTTTTTAAAGAATCTCTTTTCAGTTTTATTAACACCAATAAAAATATCGAATAAATAATGTATCATAATTTACTAAAAAGATATTTTTACTTTTTTTTTAAGATACATGAAGTAGAAAAGCGCTGTTTAATATTCGTATGCTTTTCTCTGCAATTTTTTGTAATGAAATCTGAAACACTTGACATCAAAAAATATGATCTTTAGTGGGTTTTTTATTTGTTTAATTTTTCAATTCCGTAATTGATTCACCAATAACTTATTAAATCTTTAAAAGTAATAAAGTGAAAAATCTAAAATTTTCCATATTAAATTTAAAGCGTTATAATTTCAAGTTTTAAACTGGTTTCCGATTAATAAATATTAGTTTTCGTAACAATCTATATTACTAAAATCTTTTATTCCTCTGTCTGTCTGTGTGTCTGTCCGGCGCAATTTTCTGAGCGAATGGAAAATAGAAATAATTTTTACAATGAAACATCCGCGACAGGAATCGAACCTGCAACCTTCTGATCCGAAGTCAGATGCCTTATCCATTAGACCAAAGGGACTACAACTCTCTTGATATGGTTTTTTGACTTATATCTCCTTTCCTTTCCCCCATCAATAAGGAATGTATTCAATCTTTTTTTTGAATCTCAAAATTGTTTATTTATTTCACATCAGTCAGTTTATTTGTAATTCGAAACTGACAATTAGAACGATAATTGCCGAAACGTTGCAATATTTTAAATATTCTTACTTAACCAAATCCTATGTGATATTGAAAAATATGTGGGTGTACACGCCAGATGTTGGAGTAAAGAAAACAGAGTCAAGAAAGAGAGAAGCACTCTTATTTTGAGGTGGAATACCGAAAAAATCATTATTTGCAACTCAAAAACCATCAATAAATGTAACTCAAACGTCACTGAAAAGTGACAATTATAATTAAAATGAGAGTCAAAAAAGACTGAAGCGACACTTCTATTAGATAGAATACTGAAAAATTACTATCTGTAACTCAGAAACCATCAATATTTGGAACACAAAAGCCACTGAAAAGTGCCACTTAGAATAAAAAAAGAGACTCAAAAAAGAAAGAAGCAGTATTTCTATTAGATAGAATACTGAACACTATTGTAACTCAGAAACCACTGAAAAGTATCATTTGGAATAAAAAAAAAAAATAGTCGAGAAAGAAAGATGCACTATTTCTATTAGGTAGAATACTGCTCAGAAGTTAAACGTCTTAGCCATTAGACCACTAGGCCTACATTCTAATCTCTGTAAAAAATAAAAATATATCATAGATATATGATTTACAAGGTGGTTCTAAAAGCAGTCGTAGATTGAGAGAATATAGACCTCAAAAATTAAATTAAAAAAAAGCTTTTAAAAAATTTTAGTTTTAGTTTCCTTGATGTAATTTGTGTGTGTTTGTGTGTGTGTGTGTGTTTTTTTAATAAATAAAAAATTGTTTTCCGTTACATAAGGGAGGCTTCCGGAGCGAAGCGACGGGTAGCCGACTAGTAATGACAAAAAATAATTATTAGTTACAAATTAATAAAGAAACTATCTGAATTAGTTTAGAAAAAAATATTTTTTGTTGGGGTTACAATGACTCCACCTCCAAATGCAGCAGGCATCCTGATTGAGAGGCGATTTCGAGAACACAAGTTCCTAATGATAGCAAATAAAAATATTTTATTAGTAAAATTATTAGTAATTAAAAGCTTCTTATGAGCTGCTTTTTTTTCATTTTCAGAATAACCTATTTATTTCAAACATTTTCTGATTGAGAATAAAGCAGCACTTTTTTTAATACCTAAGAAGACAGAGAGATAATTTTGGAAAGAGTCTAGGCCATCACCGTTGTACAAATTTATCATCGCTCAGCGTCTGCTCTATGCCTTACTTGTATCTCTTCTTCTGTTTCTGTCCCTCTCTGTGCCTGATGTCGTTCTGAGTTTGATGTCTGTCTCTGTTCTCTTTCCTCTTTTGTCTCTGTCTCTCTCTGTGTCTGATGTCGTTTGGCGTCTGATCTATGCCTCTGTTCTCTCTCTTCTACAGTTTCTCTCTCTCTCTCTGCCTGATGTAGTTCGACGTCTATCAATTCTGTCTGTTGTGATCTTTTGAACCGTTTTCCCTCAATATCTTTCATTCTGCTTTCTCCTGCCTCATGTCGTTGTCCATTTCGATACTTTTTGATGAATTAGTAGAGATCTACAACGATGATAATTACGAGATAATCCAAGAAGAACCGATTCAAAAAAAAAACGGACATGATTTGTTGAATAGTTGAGCAAAAACTTATATTTTATTCCTTTTGGTATGAACTCATTATTTGATAGCGCGCCATTGTTGGTCTAACTCATTATTTGATAGCGCTCGCAACAATGACAAATGAAAATCCGTTTTCCATTGCAGCGCAGGACAGACAGACAGACAGACTCAGAAATGAAATATTTTAGTAATATAGATTAGTCACATATTTTTAATTTTCTCTTTCATGTCACCATAATTATTCTGTTATTGTCATGTGATAGATATACAACTGGTTTTTGAATATAGATTATTGAAACGAAATACCAACGATAAATCAAAATACGACTGATAATAGGATTCGATTGATAAAAGAACTTATGGTCGTTAAATCTGAACTCTCAACCTTTTTTTTTTTTTTTTGAGTTCTGTAGTTTCGAAAGTAAATGAAAAACTAAATGACTATATCTAGAAATTGTGAAACTTAATGACTGCCATTGGCAAATATAGAATTGCAGGGAAGAGTAATGAGAATCTTTAGAAAGTAAGTTGAGTTTGAAATCTAAAACAATAAGGTCTTTTAGCGTATTTCCGAAGGAGAATCAAAGTTCGAAATAAGAACCCTCCAACGAAAAAAAAAGTGGAACATTAGATTTTACGACTGTTTTTAGATTTTTATTTTGGGTACGGAAGGCCAGTAATAGTTATTTTAATAAAACTATAAATAGTGATGCCAGAAGTAATGATTTGTGAATTTTCTTAAGTATCTGTTTTTTATTTTAATAACACCAATAAAAATATCGAATAAATAATGCATCATAATTTACTAAAAAGATATTTTTACTTTTTTTTAAAAATACATGAAGTAGAAAAGCGCTGTACATATTGCCGTGCTTTTCTCTGCAATTTTTTTTAAATGAAATCTGAAACTCTTGAAATCAAAAAATACGATCTTTAGTGTTTTTTTGGTTTGTTTTTTATTTCCGTAATTGATTTACCAATAACTTTTTACATCTTCAAAACTAATAAATTAAAAAATCCAAAGCTTTCCATAATAAATTTAAAGCGTTATAATTTCAAGTTTTAAAGTGGTTTCCGATTAATAAATATTAGTTTTTTTTAACAATAATGACAAAATATAATTATTAGTTACAAATAATAAAGAAACTATCTGAATTTAACGATTACAATGTGCTTAGAAAAATATATGGTGGGGGTTCAGTGACAACACCTACAAATTTAGGAGACATCGTGATTGAGAGGCGATTTCGATAACACAAGTTAAATATGATAACAAATAAAACTATTTTATTACTAATTAAATGCTTCTGATTAGCTGCTCTTTTTTTTTTCATTTTCATTTAAATAAGCTATTTATTTTAAATACTTTCTTAATTGAGATTATGTAAGAGCTTTTTTATAATTCCTAACAGGACAGAGAAATAATCTAGGAAAGAGATTGGTAATATATTTTTAATTTTATCAGATTTTAAAGTTTCATGTCACCATTATTATTTTGTTATTGTCATGTGTTCGATAAACATCTGGTTTTTGAATATAGATTATTGGATAGAAATACTAACGAGAAATCAAAATGCGACTGAAACATACAATTGGATTCGATTGATAAAAGAACTTATGTTCGTTAAAACTGAATTCGCTCAGAACCTTATTTTCCAGAAAAAAAGGAAATCGAATATATATTAGTCATACGTTATTTATGCTGTTTGTGTATAGATGAATATTTTACTATGTTAAATCAAATTGATATCAAAATTGGACTGAAAATATGAAACAGTTTTCTCGGCTTTCAATTGAAGAGAAATTTCCTGTCAAAAATTTAGGAATCTCATTTTTTTTTTAATTCTGCAGTATTTTCTAAGGAAAATGAAAAACTAAATGACTATATCTAGAAATTCTGAAACTTAATCACTGCCATTGGCAAATGTAGACTTACAGGGAAGAGAAATGAGAATCTGTAGTTGAATTAGAAATATTTATACGTTTTTATTTCTAAGCCTTATTCAAATAAGGACAATTTATTACTCGCCAACCAATCGTTTGCCTGAGCAACGCAATGGAAGAACTGTGTCAACAATCATTAACAAGTAGTTAATAGCAGACGATGAACAGCACGTAAATCAACACTGTTCAACAATGGCCACAAGATAATATAGCGAAGAAACAGGAGAAAGAAATGAATTCTCAAGCCGAGAAGAAGCAATAAAAATGGCTGCTTCCATGTACGATATTCTATGATGTTATAAGAAGAAACCTGTAACTCTATGAAGATTAGAAGAACTCAGGAAATTAACATCCTTACGCCAATGACTGGACAGAAGAATAACAAGTGCAATTTCCAGGAATTGTATGATTCCCGAAGATTGGAAGATAGCTGCAAATTCGAATCCGGTAACGTTCTGTATCTACAAGGAAAGATTCTACGATTCAACTCGCTAAGATAATACGATCATATGGTAAGAGTCAACTATATTCGTATTAAGTATAAGAAGAAGTCTTCTTACAAGTATGAAGATTAATACAAGTAAGTAACTCAATTATGATTACCTTACACGGACGGGTCAAGTCAAGATTAATCTATCAACTTTAGAATCGAGATAGAATCAACAGTTAAAGTTAGGCAAGTAACTACGAAAGTGCTAAAGTTAAACGGACATTAGTTACACTAATTTTGGCAACGAAGATTAACGAGAGTTTATCAACACAAGGCTAAAAGAGACTCTTAATCAAGATGTAAATTTAACTTGAATGGCGATCAAGTAAATTTCAACGATTAGTTGTTAATGAATATAACTTTTTAAGGAAAAGAATATAGAAGTTTTCTTAAAAGTATTTGAGTTGCTTTAATTTTTGGATATACTACTTCGTTACTTAAAGTTCAATCATCTAAGTTAAAAGAAAACAAAACATTAGGGGATTATACGTAAATGAATTATTTTGTTTAAATCACAGATTCATGGACAATACCTCTTTATCTGAAACAACATCTTAAAAGAAAAAAATAATTTCATTGATCCTCCACAGAATCTTTAGATACTAAGTTTAGTTTCAAATTTAAAACATTAAGGTCTTACATATATTTATTAAGGTCTTTTAAGATATTTCCAAGGGAAAATCAAAGTTCGAAATAAGAACCCTCCAACCAAAAAAAGTGGAACAATAGATTTTACAATATTTTTAGGATTTGGTTTTCTTGGTGGGGAAGGCCAGTAATAGTTATTTTAATAAAACTATAAATTGTGATGGCAAAAGTAATGTTTTGCGAGTTTTCTTAAGAATCTCTTCTTAATTTTAATAACACCTATGAAAATATCAATTTAATATTAATTTCATAGTAATATGAAAAATAATATTATATGTCGCCATGTTTATTTGTTATTCTCATGTGTTAGGTGTACATCTGGGTTTTGATTATAGATTATTGAAACGAAATACCAACTATAAATCAAAATACGACTGAAACATACAATGGAATTTTGTTGTTAAAAGAACTTATGGCCATGAAAACTGAATTCTTCAGAAACCTTAAAAAAAAAGAAAAACGAATGCATATTTGTCGGACATTATCCCTCACTGTAATTGTTTTTCATTTGATTGACATAAAAGATATATTTAAATTTGAACTTTCTTTAATGTGCGGAAGGAACTTATTTAGGAAAAACATGAAACACGCACAAATAAATAATGGTAAAAAATAAAAGTTATATTTAAACAGATAAATGTACATGATTAATTTCGGTTACTTCACGTAGCCCTAGTCAAATGTGATATATACATAAAAATCTCACAATATATACGAAAGTGTTGGATCGTCGTCACAAAAGGAGCCAACCACGGTGATCTTCGATATGATAACTGGAAAACGTCCCACTGGGCACACCTGTTGCTGTCTGTCGGGGATGCCGATTTACAGGGATTATCCGGCTATCAAGCACAAAGTGGTCAAAGTGGTAAAAATATAAAAATGTAAAAATATAAAAATAAAAATATAAATAGATAAAAACAAAAGATAATAGATACAAATAAAAAATAAGAATAGCACAATAGACAAAAGATAAAAATATAGAAATAATAATAGAAATAATAATAAAAATAATTAAAAATAAAATAACCAATAAACAAACAATAAACAGACTTGAAACTGAACATAACAAATAAAAAGAAGAATAAAAACAATACAATAAATTAAAAATTCACTAAACTTATAAACTAAAAAAAAAAAAAGACTAGAAGAACGCAGTCAACATGATCGCATGGTAAGCATCGGTATGGTTATGGTTGCTTATTGGTGGGTTTTTTCTTTAGTTGTTATGCAGATACAGCTTTGATTGAGACTCCTGCATTGTAGCAGTTAGCGGTCTCCATGACGAGGATTGATTCCATTGTTTTTCGGACGACGAAATTACTGGCAGTTCCTAAAATGATAGGATTTTTGAGATCGGGTTTGCGGTTTGTCTGTTTTACATGCAAGTATGTAGAATACGTTTTGTCTTTTCTGCTAATAGCGCTTTTAAGTTCGCCGATCCGGGTTCCCAAAGCTCTCTTTGTTTCACCAATGTACATACATGGGTGGCCAATGCACTTTATGCCGTACATACATTGGCAATTTTTCTTTAATAGTGAGTACCTTAAATGTGAGTACCTTAAATTTGTTTTCAATGTTATTTTTTTTATAATACAGAGATTTTGTTAAACTTAGCATAAAAATTATCAAATAATTTTAAAATTAATTTATCTATATTTGGTTTATGCAAAGAATAGCTGACACACCTGTTTGTGAAAGTGAGCCCGGTAGCCGAGTGGGTAAGGGCGCTCAGCTGCAGGTTGGAGGTAGCGGGTTCGATTCCCGGTCTCGGCGGAGGGCGGAAATTTTTCCACGCTCCATTCTCCTCCAAACGGGTCCTAGGGCTTACCCAGCCCTCTGTAGAATGGGTACCGGCTTTCTTTCCCGGGAGTTAAAGGCGGGCGGGCGTCGGGCTGACCTCCCGGCCTCAACCTAGTCCCGTTGGTTTAGAAACGCCGGAACCTTACCTCCCGCGAGCCATTGGGCCTCCACATGCCTGTCGTGGCATCCTTTAACTTTAACTAACCTGTTTGTGAAAAGATGAAAATATAATAAAAAACTTCATTATAAACGACCTAGGTATCGAATTGATAACGCAATTCTTTAACAAGGAAGGGATTTATTACAGACAAGTAACGTATTTTATATACATAGAGTATATGTACCGAATTATCGTAATATTATTTCCAATATCGAGATAGAATACTTTCGATCTCAGAAATCTATTCCCCTTTCACTATGTAGCTCCACATTCCATATTATTAAGAAGATTTCCCACAACTTTGATAGAAAATTTAATATTAGTCCTTTGGTGCATGAGGCCCTTCAGCTATTAAAGTTTAACAAAGCTATTGGTGCCCTTAATGCCGATAAAGGGGGGGTAAGGCTGTTATTGTTTCTCACAGTCATTACATTTCCATGGGTTTGGAATTTCTCACTTGTACTGAGGGAGTCGATTTCTTCTTTGAACAAGAAAAAACTTTGTTAAATTACATCAAGAAAATTTCCAGGGAACGATTTCGGAATGCTCTCATTTCAAATGATTTTGCGGATAAATTAAAAGATAAATATGTAATAAAAGTGCTGGATCTCCGTGTCTTGCCAAAAGTGCATAAGACCAAAGACTGTTGTAAACAAGTACAAAACACTTCTTTGTAAAAAAAGACATTAGGATGACTAGAAATTTATTAATTTATTTTAGTTATTTATTTATTTTTAAGTTTTAAGATTTCTCGATCTAGTTTTTCATTTTCTTTTGAAACTACAGAACTAAAAAGAACTAAAAAGAAAAAAAAAAAAAGATTGAGAGTTCTAAAAATTCGATAGACAGTTTTTCTTCAATTGAATGGAATTTTCCGAAAATCAAGAAAACAGCTGCAGGTTTCAAAGTTCAGGTTAACGACCATAAGCTCTTTTATCAATGTTATCCTATTTTCAGTCGTATTTTGATTTATCGTGGTATTTCGTTTCAAAAATCTATATTCAAAAACCTAACACATGACAATGACAAAATAATTATGGTGAAGTAAAAGAAAATTCAAAATATATGACAAATCTATATTGCTAAATTTATTTATTTCTGTGTCTGTCTTTCCTCCGCAACAATGGAAAACGCATTTTCATTTGTCATTGTTGCGAGCTATATCAAATAGTTAGATCAACAATGGCGCGCTACCAAATAATGAGTTCATTCGAAAGGAATAAAATAACACTTTTTGCTCAACTATTCAACAAATCAAATCGTAACCGCTTTCATTGGAATCGATTCTTCTTAGATTATCTGATATTTACAATCGTTTAAAATCTCCAGTAATTCCTCAAATATATCAACATAGATAATGCTGATTAGGCAAGAGAAAGAAGAGTGAACTATATTGAGAGGAAACGGTTGAAAAGATCACAGCAGACAGATTTGATATTCGCCGAACGACATCAGGCATAGAGAGATAGATACAGAGAGAGAGAGACAGCGACAAAACAAGAAAAAGAACAGTTAAGGCCATCAGGCACAGAGAGATACAGAAACAGAAAGAAATACAAGAAAGGCATAGGGTAGATGCTGAGCGATGATCAATCTGTACACGGGGGATGGTCTCTTTCCAAGATTATTTCTCTGTCCTCTTAGGAATTATAAAAAGGGCAGGCATTTAGGAAAATGTTTGAAATAAATAGGTTATTCTGAAAATGAAAAAAAGAAGCATTTAATTAGTAATAAAATATTTTTATTTGTTATCATTCGTAACTTGTGTACTCAAAATCGACTCTCAGTCACAATACCTGCTAAATTTGGAGGTGGAGTTATTGTACCCCAATCAAATATTTTTCTAAGCACATTCTAATAGGCAAATTCAGAGAGTTGCTTTATTAACTTGTAACTATTAATTGTAGTTTCTCATTATTGTTACGAAAACTAATAATTATTAATCGAAAACCAGTTTCACACTTGAAATTATAACGCTTTAAATTTATTATAGAAAGCTTTAGATTTAAAGAATATTAAACGTGCTGAGATAAAAGATAAGTATAAGAAAAGAAAAACAAGAGCAGCACCTGACTAAAATAAAATTACCTTTCTGATTATGGTAAGGAATTGGAACGGCCATTTCGTCCCTCATCGGACTCGTCAGCCCAATCCCGCCTTCCCCGATAAAAGAATCAGAAATGCAAATCTTATTAGTGAAGGTCATCTCCTACTTGGCAGTGATCCCAAAAATAAGAAAAGGCAAGAAACAAATTGCTGTGTCGCTAGACACTCACAAAAAACCTTTTCCTGCAACTAGTAGGCAAAAAGGAAATAAATTGGAACAGAAAGTTCTCAAAAAAGAAATACGAAGTAATAAAGAATATTTAACGTGCAGAGATAAATGGTAAATAAAAGAAAAGAAAAACAGAAAAAGCACCTGACTAAAATAAAATTGCCTTTCTGATTCGATTATGGGAAGAAATTGGGAACGGCTGTTTCGTCCGTCATCGGACTCAAGACCCCAATCCTGCCTTACCGATAAAAGAATCAGAAAGGAAAGATCCTACTAGTGAAGGTCACCGCCTACTTCTCAGTGACCCCAAGCAAAAGAAAAGTCAAGAAACATATTGCTGTGTTGCTAGACACTAACAAAAAATCTTTTCCTACAACTTGTAGGCAGAAAGGAAATAAATTAGAACAGCATTTTATTTTATTCAGGTGCTGCTCCTGTTTTTCTTTTCTTTTATTTATCATTTATCTCAGCAAGTTAAATGTTCTTTATTACTTTGTAATTTCTTTTTTGAGAACCTTCTGTTCTTATTTATTTTCTTTTTGCCGACTAGTTGTAGGAAAAGGTTTTTTGTTAGTTTCTTGCGACACAGCAATTTCTTGAGTTTTCTTATTTTTGGGGTCACAGCCAAATAGTCGGTAACCTTCACTAATAAGATCTTGCCTTTCTGATTCTTTTATCAGAGAAGGCGGGATTGGGCTGATGAGTCTCATGAAGTACGAAACGGCTGTTCCCAATTCCCTCCAATAATTGAATCAGAAAGGCAATTTTATTTTAGTCAGGTGCTGCTCTAGGTTTCTTTTCTTTTATTTCGCTTTTGATTTTTTTTTTACATTATTAGTTTTGAAGATGGAATAAGTTACTAGTGAATCAATTATAGTATGTAAAAAACAAAACAAAAAAACACTGAAGGTCATAATTTTTGATGTCAATTCAGATTTCATTAAATAAAAATTGCAGAGAAAAGCATGCCAATATTGTACAGCGCTTTTCTACTTCTTCACGTATCTTAAAAAGAAAAGTATTAATATTTATAAAGATATACTTATCTGTATTGATATATAATCCATTAGATCACTTCAAATGCTATTTTATTCCACCACGATATTTCGAATAGGTCTACTCGACCATTCTTCATCAGGAGAATTAATACTGAAAAGAGAATTACTATTTATGTTATTCCTCTTTTGATAAGTGTAAACAATAGAATTTCACTAATTTCAGTTGTTAATGTTAATGTATGATTAGATCACATCATACACCAATAAAATGATAAGAATGATATCGTATATATTATTAAAACAATTATCCTAAAAAACTAATAAATTTTATTGTTCTCTTTTATTTTGATATGTTTTGAATATACCTAGGGAATTTTTGATACTTTGAGGGATTTATCTTTGTTTATGCGTTCATATTTGTTTATGTAGCAGGATTCTAACAGAAGTCTTTCTATTTCATCCTTATATTTTTGCACTACTCCGATTAATGGATCTAAGTTGTGTTTCTCATTTATGGCGTGAAAAGCCCAGTCTGATAAATTAGGTTGTTATTGTACAAGTGTTAAATTGGTTTCTGATTAATACAATATCAGTTTTCATAAAAATAATGAGAAAATATAGTTATTTGTTATGAGTTAATAAAGAAACTATCTGAATTTGCCTCTTGGAAACTGCATAGAAAAAATATTTGGTGCGGGTATAATGATTTCACCTCCAAATTTAGTAGATCGTGATTGAGAGGCGATTTCGAGAACACAAGTTACGAATGAACAAATAAAAATATTTTATAATCAATTAAATGCTTCTTATTAGCTGCTTTTTTTTTCATAGAATAACCTATTTATTTTAACCATTTTGTTAATTGAGAATATGCCAGAACTTTTTATAATTCCTAGGAGAACAGAGAAATAATCTTGGAAAAAGACTAAGCCACTCCCAGCCGTGCTGGCGTGGTCGTGCGGTCTCGGCGGCGGCCAACCGTGGCGACCAGTGCGCCAGTACCTGGGTTCGAATCCCGGCAGTGGCATGGCTGTTTCTTTCTTCTTCTGTGTTTCGTCCAACGCTGTTCAAGGGGTCACAGAGGTGACCTATGTCAGCGGATTCTTCTCATTAAAATATATATAAGCCACTCCCACTGTACAGATTGATCAACGCTCAGCGTCTGCTCTACACTGTTAAAAATTAACGTATATTTAACTGGGAATCACTGTTTTTTACACCTTTTTTTAACAG
>JAFIDM010040526.1:0-13058 GCA_023159025.1 Thereuonema tuberculata
ATTAACGAAATTGAAATAACAAAGTGCTTTTCAATAAGTCAAAAGTAAGCGGTCTCTCTCCAATTAAGTGAATTTACAGTAATCTGATTACGAATTGGGTTCGGGAGTTTTCTAAATTCTGAGGATCTTTTTTATCCTATTCAGTTCGTGATAGGAAGTGCTTTTTTTTAATAATTATTTTACTTGAATAAAGATGTATTCTCCTCCATGGTGTGTCTACCTTGTCGTGGTGGAGGGGCTTGTGTGCACCAATGACCCGGAGAGCTATGCCGGCGGTAGCGTAGTTACTGGTAGGGCCTCCCAAGCCGGTTTCGTCGAAGGGTAGGTGCCAGACCAAATGACCACCCTGGTCCTCCAGGTTGGGGGTTATGACAATAGGCCTGCACCCTATTTCTTGTAAAAAATATCTCACGCAAAAAGAATCAACAAGAATAATAAACCGGATGATTTTAATGGACAGCGACTAAGGCTACGGAAAAGGACTATGATTATGGCTACCTGGAATGTGCAAGGTATTAGATCAAAATGGATTGAAGTAATGAGAGAGATTGATTCGATGAGGGTCGATTTGATTGTTTTAACAGAGACTAAGAAAAAAGGATCAGGAATAGAAAAAACTGGAGAATTTATTCATTTATAACTCACAAGAAATTAAAAACAGAATTTGTCAAGGAAGGAAGGCTATAAATCTATTAAATTATATTTGGCGGAGTGAAGAGATCTCTAGAAAAAGAAAGTATAATATGCACAATTCTATTGTAAAGAGTATCTTGTTATATGGGGCAGAGGGATGAAGAATTACGGAGTCAGAAAAAAAGAAATTAGCGGCAATGGAAATGGATGCCCTAAGAAGATCATGCAGGGTATCAAGAATAGAAAGAACAAGAAATGAAAGAATCAAAGAAATGATGAAAATAAAAGGAAACATTTTGGACGATCTTCAAAGAAAACCATTAATTTGGTTTGGTCATGTTAAAGGAATGAATGACGAAAGACTGCCCAAAATCGCTTTTGATTACAAAACTAATCAAAAAAGGAAACAAGGAAGACCACGAAAGGCTTGGATGGACGATATTAAAAAAGCAATGAGGATTAGAAGTCTGGAAGAGGAATGGACCCTTGACCGGAAGACCTGGAATGGACTTCTTGCAGATTCTTTCGGAAGGCGGCACCTGACGCCATGAACCGAGTTTATATATATATATAAAGATGTATATGTTCTGTTAAGAGTGTTAATATTTTAAAACATTAAGAACGCATGCTTGTGATATAGTCCCAACACATACCAAACATTATTTAATAACATAGTTATTGTGAAGCTATCACTGGGTTATTCTTATGTAAAAGAATTATAGACGTAGTTTCTTAATTTTAAAATAAACAGAGAATAAACAAACTTTTTAATCTCCTGTTTGAATCCGACACCGTTTCATAATAAACAAGATATATATGAGAATGGAAACAAGAGCCAAAACCAGTAAGCAATTATAAGAAAAAGATGACTAATAGATATTAAATCTAAATAGTTTTGAAAATCAAAAATTTAAATTGTAAACTTAGACGAAGATATTGTGATATTTATATATTTTCTTCACCATTCTTCTGTTTTGATAATTTTTTACTTAACAATGTACGCTTTGTGCTCTTAATATATACTTGATTTAGTATTCTGAAGTTACATACTGTATATGTTTTACGAATCACAATTTAAAATCTTTTTTTTAATCGTATTTTTTCCCTTATTTTTTTTACCTATAGTTTTTTTTTTTTTTTTTTTTCTTTTTTTCACAAAATATATTTTCAAAACGAAGTTGAAATATTTTAGTTTTAAATACTACAATTGTTAAATAAAGGTTAAATTCTCTTCAATAGTAAAACAGGTGAACCTTTTTGAAAGTATAGCTGACGGACGTAAGAGGGATTGGCTTCGGAAATCAAACCGTCTGAATAAAAACTGGGCAGTGTATAGTCAGGACCATTCAAGATGTCTAACTTGAAAGGAGAAGAAAAAACCACTAAAGAAGCTGGAGATGACGTCCGGAACGAAGTCCAAAAAGACTATTCAGATATAGAGGATGATCTTAAAGAGATCATGAAAGTGAAGCTCGCCTTCAGTAGAATGAATGGGCAGGTTGTGGTTGGACACCTGACTGAAAATATGCAGTCAACAGACAAAGTGTGAGAAGCTTGTCATTGATTGCAGTATTGAAAAGGCCCTTTTCAGGGTCACAATCTATAAGAGAGAGGTACCAATTTGCTATCACAGGGAGTGTGGGGTAAAAATGAAATAAAACTCTTGCTGTATTTTTGAAGGATTCATTATGTCATTGTTAAAGGTAAATAGCCACATTTATGATTGTTTATTGTTTAAAAGGAAATTGTACAAAGTTTTTAAATGAAAGCTGAGAACTATTATTAGTTCTTTATTAATTTTATTTTAAGAAACAGATAAATTATAGAAAGAATATGTTTCCAGCAGTCAGAGGGCTCAGCCCTTTATACTACGCTCTCACTTGGGCCATCAAACCCCTGCTCTACAGGCGATGACGACTTTGATCAGTCGAAATGAATTGCTTCAAGAGAACGGAAGAGGAGGAGCAGAGTTTTTTTTGAAGAAGTTGTTTTGGAGTTTTTACTTGATTACTTTTTACTTCTTACACAAGAACAGCAGCTTCTATTTTCGGTGGCGGAATTACAGTACTTCAACAACCTATTGGACAAATTCATCGAACTATATAAGGAAAATGATCCGGAACGATAATTGAAACAAGTCAAAAGACCCTTTTCAGGGCCACAAAACAAAAAATTTCAAAAAAAAAAAAAAATATGCGTGTCACTGACTATTTTTGAAGAGGCCCTTTTCAGGGCCACAAATCTGAGGGGAGGGGCCATTTTGCCGTTAAAAAGATTATTAAACGATTCATTTTGTCATTATTTTAGATAGATAAACACATTTATAAATGTTTGCTATTGAAAAGGTTTTAGTTTTTGTGTGATGAACTTAATAAATTTTAATACAGTTATTTTTGCTTTCTATAATCTATGTTACTAAAATCTTTTATTTCTCTGTCTGTCTGTCTTTCTGTGTGTCTGTCCGGCGCAATTTTCTGAAAGAATGGAAAATAGAAATAATTTTTACAATGAAACATCCGCGACAGGAATCGAACCTGCAACCTTCTGATCCGAAGTCAGATGCCTTATCCATTAGGCCATAGGGACTACAACTCTCTTCATATGGTTTTTTGACTTATATCTCCTTTCCTTTCCCCCATCAATAAGGAATGTATTCAATCTTTTTTTTTGAATCTCAAGATTGTTTATTTATTTCACATCAGTCAGTTTATTTGTAATTCGAAACTGACAATTAGAACGATAATTGCCGAAACGTTGCAATATTTTAAATATTCTTACTTAACCAAATCGTATGTGATATTGAAAAATATGTGGGTGTACACGCCAGATGTTGGAGTAAAGAAAACAGAATCAAGAAAGAGAGAAGCACTCTTTTTTTGAGGTGGAATACCGGAAAAATCACTATTTGCAACTCAAAAACCATCAATAAATGTAACTCAAACGTCACTGAAAAGTGACAATTATAATTAAAATGAGAGTCAAAAAAGAATGAAGCGATACTTCTATTAGATAGAATACTGAAAAATCACTATCTGTAACTCAGAAACCATCAATATTCGGAACACACAAGCCACTGAAAAGTGCCACTTAGAATAAAAAAAGAGACTAAAAAAAGGAAGAAGCAGTATTTCTATTAGATACAAGAATGAACACAATTGTAACTCAGAAACCACTGAAAAGTATCATTTGGGATAAAAAAAAAAAAAAGAATCAAGAAATAAGAAGCAGTATTTCATTAGGAAGAATAGTGAAAAATCACTATTTGTAACTCAAAAACCATCACTATTTCTAACTCGAGAACAACTGAAAAGTATCAATAGGAATAAAAAAAAAGATAGTCAAGAAAGAGAGATGCACTATTTCTATTAGGTAGAATACTGCTCAGAAGTTAGACGTCTTAGCCATTAGACCACTAGGCCTACATTCTAATCTCTGTAAAAAATAAAAATATATCATAGATATATGATTTACAAGGTGGTTCTAAAAGCAGTCGTAGATTGAGAGAATATAGACATCAAAAATTAAATTTAAAAAAAAGCTTTTAAAAAATTTTAGTTTCAGTTTCCTTGATGTAATTTGTGTGTGTGTGTGCTTTTTTAATAAATAAAAAATTGTTTTCTGTTACATAAGGGAGGCTTCCGGAGCGAAGCGACGGGTAGCCGACTAGTTTAATTATAATATACTTTTCGTTTTCATTGATTTGAGTAATTAAAATAAAAAGTAAAATAGTGAAATAAAAGATTAAAAAAGTTCATATTTATTTATTATGAGATTTTTTGAAATGATAATATTTTCCTATTAATAAAAGTAGATAAAATGCACATTTAAACAATAAAAGTAATAGATTTCAAAAATGTTTTAAACCCCTTCATGATCGTCCGCAGATACTTAAAATATTAAGGAGAGATACTTATTTAAATACAAGAGAATCTTAAATAAAATAAAGAAAAAAAAAAGCTTTAAAAGCTTATAATAGTAAAGTAGAAAAATCATTATCTCGCTTCTTTTTTAGTTTGGTTCTATTTTTTTAATGTCCAATAAATTAATAAATAAAAATAAAAAGTGTTAGTCATAAGATGCAATAAAAATAATTATTTTGTAAATTAGATAAACATGCATTAGACACATGAGTGAGAAAATTCATGTGCCAGACGTTCGCCGGTCTCAATGAATTTTTTTAAAACAAAAAAATTCAAACTTCTTTTTTGAATTAATAATAAACTATGAGTGAGACCAAATTGTTTAGCAAGTGACATACTGGAACAGCTGTTTCACGCACTTCAGCGATCATCAGCCAGGAGCAGTCATCAGTAAATTCAGAAGTTATTATGTCAAAGCCAGACACTTTTTTTATAAATTTAAAAAAAAAAAATTAAGGCTGTTATGGCTATCTTAAAAACGATTAATGTTAAAATGAGGTACATTTGTTTTACATCTCCATATGCTATTGCCAACCGTTACTCTGTACTAAAACTTCTTAAGGAAAATAATGTTATCCCAAACTCTAAAATGATTTCCTCGGATGTCGTGGAATTGAATTATATACTTCTCTTACCCCAACGTTAATTATAAAGGCTCTACATTATATGGTGGAAAAGGACCAACATATCGAGGAAAATAGAATCATAATAAATATGCAGCAACTCACTACGCTCATCGATAACTTATTTCATATTCTTTTTTTTTTTCGTTTAATAACCGGACCTTCCTACAAATTTCGGGAACGTTTATGGAGCTACCGTCTTCGGCTACCCTCGCGGAATGCGTCATGGCGTTTATCGAACATCAAGCCATGTCGATCGACTGCTTATATCATATTATTCATTTTTTAGCGCGATATGTCGGTGATACATTTATTGTTGTCAATCATTCGTTTAAGGAAAGTATTGTCGACGTCTTCAATAACATTAATACGAGTATTCAGTATACTTTAGAAGAAGAAAAGAACAACTTCCTACCGCTTTTAGATGTGGGAATAAAATTAAACACTGATCGCACGATGTTTCAGACCTCGTTGTACCAGAAAAATACGGATGCACGGATTTCGATTAATTTTAAAAGTGCAGTCCCTAACAGCTATGTAAAGAACGCCGTTATGATGGCGTTGCACAGAGCCCAAATAATTTGCTCTAATCACGCATTATTACTTCATGAGATAGAGGAGATTGTTAATATATTTCAATGCAACGGGTTCCCTATTGAGATTGAGAAAATACGTTTATCAATATTTCCAGAAATAAAATAATGATTCTATGAACAATATGGATATTGGTGTACATGAACACCAAAAGCGATACGTATCCATAACATATGATCAACAACTGTTACAAAAATTACTGCCAATTCTTAATACCGTGGGTATTATTCTAGCGTAAACCGGGCAACACCCTTGGAAGGTTGCTTAATCGAAATAATATCAAAGAAATGAAAAACCCGAAACAAACTTTATAAAAAAAAAGGGGGCGTTGTATATGGAATCTATTGTGATTTACTTCACCCACGGAATAATCTATGCCTTTATGTGAGAATTGGGTGTCAGGGTCAGGGAGCACATATCTGCTATTAATACAGGGAATCAAAATTATCAAACCGTGGAGCATTGCAATAGAAAAGAACGCAGCATAAGTGAAAATAACGTGGTCATACTTGGTACAAATAAAGATTGTTATTTGAGAAAATTCTTAGAATCGGTGTTTATTAAGTGCCTAGGGAGTTACAATCAAGAACTTTCCACATGCAATATTTTGGATTACGGCATTTAAACGTACTAACAAACTGTTTATTATAGTTATAAATTTTAGCACCAGAGGGAGTTCAGTGTAGTAAGCCGGATTTCATAGTTCGTAATCATTTGATCGACGACTCTCAAAAAGAGAGGAATTAAGAAAGGTATTTTATGTGTTTGATAATGTGGCCGTTCTGCAGAGGTTAACGAAACATCGCGATTGCTTTTATTAATTTTCAAAACCAATTTTTTAAATTTTTAAATTATTAAATGTCGAATTAATTGGCAGTTTTTAATTAATGACAGATTACTATTTAAAATTAAGATAAAAACACAATTTAAATTATGAACAATTATATTAAAAAATGTACATTAATGTATATTTGTTGATATAATTGTGTTTGTATTATTTCTAATTCCTTACTGATAATACTTTAATTAATCAATTTTGTTTGAAATTATATTTAATTATAAAATGTGTAATACAGCATTTAGTTAAAGTTAAAGTTGCGATCAGGTCCAGAGGCCCGCGCAATGCAACTGGAGGGTAGGCTCCAGTGTTCAGAACCTACGGGACAAAGTTGAGGACGGGGGGTCGGCCCGTCGCTCGCCCGCCTTTAACTCCCGGGATAGAAACCCGGTACCCATTCTATAAAGGGTTGGGTAGACCCTAGGGCCCGTTTGGAGGAGAAAGAAGCGTGAAAAAATTCCCGTCCTCCGCCGAGGCCGGGAATCGAACCCGCCACCTCCAACCCGCAGCCAAGCGCCCTTACCCACTCGGCTACCGGGCCCAACAGCATTTAGTAATTTACTTAAATTTTATAAAAGTAATGGACTGAGGTCACATAATTTCAATTTGTAGATAAATTTAAACTAATTTAGGGAAAAAAAATGAATAAGAATAAAAATAAGTTACAGCCCAAGTTTTCTAATAATAAATTTTAGAATTAATGAATGAATTAATTTTAATTAATCGTATTAAAAAATCTTACAAAAATTCAAAGATAATGGAGTATTGAAATAAAAACAAAGAATTATTCGCTTTCTTTTAACTTCAAAAAGACCTTTTTTGTATTAATATATCTAATGTTCGTATTCATTAATTTGTAATAAGGTACATGGGTCAAATAAGGCCCAACTAACGTTAAAAGATTTTTTATATTTTTCTGAGTGATAATTCTGAAAACTGTACTGAAAGTTAGTTTAAGGTGTGCTGCTATGAAAAAGTAAATTTAGAATTAGTGGTATTTGAAATTCTTTCTGTAATAATAATGTTTTGAAAATGTAACTAATGGGCCTTATTTGAGCTCCCTGTTCCAAATAAGGCCCACTTTTTGTCCCAAAGAAGGCCCATGTGTAAATAAATAATAAATAAGGAAAAAAAAGCAGATCAATTAAATTAGAATAATTATATTTAAACAAAATAATTATATAATTAAATTTAAATCAAATAAAATACAGGGTGTTTCAGAATTCCCTCCGTGATTCCTAAGGTCTGTAGCTCACAGACAAACTCGCCCACAGAGACAAGATCTTGGCAGTGAAAACAGCCAATTTCCAAAACTTAGTTCTGACTAAATATTAAGCTACAAATTAATAATTAATTTATAAAATTGTGAATTTAAAACTAGCTTTGGTGATTTTTTTAATATTTTTCTCGTTATATATAATTATGTTATAGAATGGGCTTATGAGGCTCATAACAAGAAAACATACAAGATAATTGATGGGCCTTATTTGCTTAATCAGTGGAGGGCCTTATTTGGAGTACCCCGTTAACCCACGCTTTCATTCATTGTTTTACTGAAAAGTACTTAAATGCACGTCAACTGGAAAATATCAAATACAATATCTTATTCTACTCATTACACACTTTAAAATGACATAAAACATGTTTATGTATATTAAGTTGCCAAAAAATGCAGACGATTTATCAAATTAAAGTGAAATAGTAGCGACATAAGCTTCAGGCGACTTTTACTGTTCAACTGAAACAAACATTGTGAAGTTATCCACTTCAACGGACCTAATTTTTGGTGTAGCCGCTAGAAGCCAGGACCTGTCTTAAACGTAACTAATCTTGGTAAATTGTCAACGTTCTATTAATAAAACGAAGGATGGGCCTTATTTGAGACCGGGCCTTATTTGGCCCATGTACCTTAATTACATGTATTTATGGAAACAAAAATTTTCGTTTCTTTTGTTGAAGATCAAGAACCGTTTATTATTTTTTTTTTAAAAATAAAAGTATTATTTATTTAATTCTGAAAAATTTTACAATTATTTTTATGGAGAATAATTCAATGTATATTATAATCTCATCAGAATATTAGAAAGAATCGAGATTTGAGGAATGGGATAATGCTATCTTTATTTCTGCAAAAGGTTTAATCAGGACCTACATTGAGAAATCTTCAAATAAATTTCAAACAATTTCATTCTCTGAATTACTAGAATAACCTATTGCTTTTATAATAACAGGATTAAGTATTTGTACAACACAATAACTCCAGGCAATTTCAGTATTTATTTAAGTTCAAATGATTTATATGTAGAATTATATTATATTAAACCGTTATTCTGTCCGTCTTTCTGTCATAAGACTACGTTTTCCAATTTTGTGACCAAACTACAAGAGATAGAGTGGTCATGCAAATGGATAAAATGTAAATGTTTTTAAAACAAACAAAATGCTACAAAAATCTTTGGAAAAAAATTTTTGGTTTCCAAGTTGGCGTCTTTTAAAGTGTCACATTTTCACTTTTTCTCAATTTAAACGAAAGTATAAAAATTGGAAGAGAACATTATATTGAGAACGTTCTATCGAAATATTGCAAGTTCAATTGCAGTATTTGAGGCCAGCAGCTAAATTTTCATTTTTTTCAAATACGTCTTATTAGAAGAAATCAACACTGTTCAGTCTGAAAAAACATTTAAATGGTGGGAATAGTTTGCAAAGCACATTTATCATATACATAAATATTTTGGTATTTTTTTTCTACTTGTTTATTTATCATTGAAAATTTTCTCTTAATATAACTCCTCTTTACTTGGAATCTGATCCTTTTTTAGTTCTTAATTACAAACTCTTACTGTTATTTGAAAAGACCCCAAAACTAGATATTGTGTCGTAGCAGCATCTGCCGTTTGGCTGGAAGTGGTCCCAGATTTTAATGACAACGAGATATGTTCTAATACCCAGATTTGACTCATTTCCAAATGAGAACGACACTTATTGTACATAAAACTTAATTTATTTAACCAGAAAATTGATTTAATGAATTTTTTTTTCCTTTTTTTTACAAGATGGTATTAATAAAAGATAGATCATTCTCAATGTCATTATTTGATATTTTATAACTAGGTCCTGCCAATTTTTTTTTGAAACTTAAAAATATTAAAAAAAAAAAAAGTTTTAAGAAAAATAACAGTCTGACTTCCAATATTTAATTGATTTTGATTTAAAGGTAAAATGTAATTATTAATGAAAACGTAAATTTACTTAAATATATTAGGGTGGTCTTTGTTTCTATGGGGAAAATATGTTTCAGTGGCGTCTTCGATCTCGCCTCTAATCTTGCTCCTTTTTAATCCTAAAAGAAACTGAAAAAAATGAGCTCAATGGAATAATGTTTAATGGTGCCCAAAGCGGATTAAAGTTTTTGAGTTTCAAGTAATGCGTTATGATGCCATTACGTAGGAAGTAAATAATTTAAATGTGAAGCAAGAAATCTAATATTACAACGACACACTAATCTATATTACCAAAATTTTTTATTTCTCTGTCTGTGTGTCTGTCTGTCCGGCGCAATTTTCTGTGAGAATGAAAAATCGAAATAATTTTTACAATGAAACATCGGCAACACGATTTGAACCTGCAATCTTCTGATCCGAAGTCAGACGTCTTATCCATTAGGCCATTGGGACTACAACTCTCTTCATATTGTTTTCTGACTTATCTGTCCTTCCCCTTCCCCCAGCAATATGGAATGTATTGAACCTTTTTTTTGAATCTCAAGATTGTTTATTTATTTGCAATCCGTCTGTTTATTTGTAATTCGAAAATGACAATTAGAACTACAATTGCCGAAACACTGCAATCTCTATATATATAAAAATGAATGTATCTTTCTTTCTTTCTTTGTCTCTTTGTCCTTTATTCACTCCTAGGCCCTTTGACCTATCTGGACCAAACTTTGCAGATTACTCTTTAGGACACTGCGGAAAAGATAGGCTACCTTAGAACCCGGACCCCCCCCCCCCCCAAAGGGGTTGAAAAGGGGTAAAAGCCCTGAAAATCCCAATATCCACCTGGTGGTGAAAATAAGAACTACACAAATATTGTGTAAAGTGAAAAATTCGCTCTCCTATGGGGGCAGGGTCACCACACTTGGGTGGGAGGAAGCCAACACAAAGGCTGAAGTGTCCCACCCCGACCGACACCGGGACCTTATATTTAGGGCCCCTTCTCGGGCCCCCAAGTCAATTGCAAATAAGGAAAAATTCGCTCTCCTATGGGGGGCAGGGACACCCCACTTGGGTGGGGGAATGGCGACACATGGGCCTAAGTGTCCCATCCCCAACCAACACCGGGACCTTATATTTAGGGTCCCTTCTCGGGCCCCCCAAGTCAATTGCAAAAAAGGAAAAAATTCGCTCGCCTATTTGGGGCAGGGACACCACACTTGGGAGGGAGGAAGCCAAGACTAAGGCTGAAGTGTCCCATCCCCGACCGACACCGGGACCTTATATTTAGGGCCCCTTCTCGGGCCCCCCAAGTCAACTGCAAATAAGGAAAAATTCGCTTTCCTATGGGAGGCAAGGACACCACATTTGGGTCGGGGGATGCGTCACAAGGGCCTAAGTGTCCTACCCTCGATCGACATCGGAACCTTATATTTAGGGCCCTTTCTCGCCCCCCCCCCCCTCAAGTCTATTGCAGAAAGGGAAAACTTCACTCTCCTATGGGGGCAGGGACACCACACTTAGGTGAGGGGATGGCGACACAAGGACCTAAGTGTCCCACCCGCGATCGACACCGGGACCTTATATTTAGGGCCCCTTCTCGGGGCCCCTAAGTCAATTGAAAAAAGAGAAAAATTCGCTCTCCTATGGGGGACAGGTCCACCACACTTGGGTGGGGATGGCAACACAAGGGCCTAATTGTCCCACCCCCGATCGACACTGGGACCTTATATTTACGGCCCCTTCTCACGAGCTCTTTCTTTCTTTGAGTGGCATTGCAACGCATTGGTTACTGCTGGTTTTAAATATAACATTCTGACTTCACCAAATTCTGTGTGATATTGAAAAATAAGCGCGTGTACATGGAAGATGTTGGAATATAAAAAAGAAAGTCAAGAAAAAAAGAAACTATTTCTATTAGGTATAATACTGAAAAATTGTTATTTGTAATTCAAAAACCACTGAAAATTATCAACCAATGTTACTAAAAATCTTTTATTTCTGTCTGTCCGGCGCAATTGTTGTGTTGTTGTTGTGCCGCAATGTTACTGCAACAATGGAAAACGGTTTTTCATTTTTTCATTGTCACATTATTGAACTTTAAAATGTTGCGTTAACTGCTTTCTTTGGAATCGAGTTTTCTTAGATTATCTTAAATTTTATTTTCTTTTTATTATTATTAGATTTAATAATTGAATTGTACCTTAATAATATTTTTGTAAAACCAACTAAGCTTATTGATTCACGTGTTTTTGAAATTTGTTTAAGCTTCCAACTATTTTGCTTTGTTGTACTTATTCCAATGTTATTATGCTTGAAAAAGAGAAGGCGAATATATTTTTCGAAAATTTGCAATTTTAGTATTTAAAATAAATCTATTTAAATACAATGATGTATGTTATGGAGTTCTCTAAATAATTATATATAAGAAATGAAAAGGAAGAAGTTTATTGAAGAATATGGAACTTTTATAGTTAGACAGTCAATCATCGCATGGTAGATTCCATTAGCTGAAAGGGAAAGACGGATACTCAAGCAATGGGATGAGTACAATACAATGAGGAAAAGATAAAAAAAAAAAAGTTTATTAGTTTTATCTTGAAAACTTCAAAATTTTGCGTTAACGTCAGTTGGGACGATTTGGAAGTTTAAGTTCAAATCGTTCTGTAAGTGTTAAAAGCACAACTAAAAATCTGAAAATTTAAAATATGACAGTTTAAATATGAATGAATCGTATTCTCCTATTCTTGATTTTTATACGATAACTGACTTAATTAAATTTGAGCTCAAAACAGGATAATTTTTCGAAAGAATTTGCTTTCTATTAAATTATTTTAGCTTAAAAAAGTCCTCATTTCTGATTCTAGGAATAAATAAAGTAATTCTATTTCCTGAATTCCAAATTCAGATTTCCTTTACTTTCCAAATAGTTGAATTAAAAAAAAAAAAAAAAAACCATAAACCGAAACTATCAAATTTCTGGTTTTTATTTTTTTTAATTCAACTATTGGTAAAATAAAGGAGATGTTGAATTCAGTGATTAGATTATTTCTTTGTTTATTCATAGAATCAGAAATGAGAGTTTTTTATGCTTAATAATTTAATACAAAGCAAATTCTTTCGAAAAATTAGCCAGTTTTGAACTTAAATGTAATTAATTCAGAAAAATTCAGAATAGTAGAATATGATACATTCATATTATGAAAAACTAATCTTAAATGTATTTAACACAAAA